>JAXIVJ010009406.1:12500-51163 GCA_036785665.1 Chirona hameri | reverse complement strand
AAATATAAATAATACATTTACTAATTAATAATAATTAATAATTAATTACATTAATTTCATTTAATAACTAACTTTTCCATACATTACATGCCATTCCATTCACCTTGCTTATTGTTCCACCCATATAATGACATCACCAATGTCTCATTTGTGAAAAGCAGTATTCAGGATATGTGGATCGACGATTTTTTTAGGATGGTGAGCTGAAGACGGTTCTATACCATGATATCCCAAATTTGGAAATCGGATAATACCGGCCAGCTAGTTGGGCATTCCCCACAGCAAACATTTTCGGTGTAAATCAAATATTTCAAGTTAGAGCCTCTTCAAATGTATTTATCATATAAGAAATACCACGTAAACTAAAACGTATATGAGAAAACAAAACATCTAACATCGAACAAGCATATTATAATGAGGTTGGTAATGTTGAGAAAAAAGTAGATTTAAGGTTTGTGGAAATTGGACTTTTAACCGAGAAAGGTGAGCACTGTCGGCAATGATTGCAAAGATTGCAAGGTATTATCGTCGTGTCTATGATTGTCGCTTATTGTTTGGGTAATACATTTGTTCGATGATTGAAATGACATCGATTTGGTTAGCTAAACCCTTGTTATTGTGGTCGATATTACCTCGTTGGTTGTTTTTCCATGCTGCAAGATTCTGGTGTGCACACTCTTTTTTTAAAAGAGTGACATTGCAAACCGTTTTCGTGCACAATGAGCTATTCATGTTAATAGTTTTATGTTTTGGCATGTCTCAACGATTTTCAGGAAATGGTGTACATTTATTATGAACATTGACATTTTCTCAAACACTCATAACTTTTGATACACTTGTGAGGATATTCAAAACCGAATTGATTTGCAGTTAATAAACTGAAAGTCGAATTGATTGCCCATCCGCCATAGGTGCAAAGGTATTACAAAAACGGATCTAATAAACGTTTGAGGCGAGGCAAAAATAAATTTCAAGAAATTGTAATTCAATTTTAAGGTGTCTGGGGCTACCCATCGGTCGGGGATACCCCACAAATACAAAGCCTTACGGAAGCATCTACAAATATACCTACGCTACTTTGATCGGAATGTGTCCTTTTAATGCTTATACAGATAAAATTGATTCACCTAGTACTGGGTTTATAGTCCAATATTGGAGTAGCTTCCACAGTTCTTTGAAACATCTTCAAGAGCTTCGGTGCCCCCCCCCCCTTCCACCGTTATTATTGCTATGATTTGTTCTTTCGTATATGCCTCTTTACAAATCTATCAACTTCCTACATTACTTGTCCGTTCATCGTAACATTCTATTCAATCCGTTTTTGTCAGTCAGCAAAGCACGCTAAAATAACGCACACGATGACGATAATTGCGTTCACCTGAGATAGACATAGGCTACGGGCCCGGCCTGCCCGGCTCCGAATTCGCGGCTTCTCGGCCCTCTGCGAGCGTCATGCCCAGAGGGCATTGCCCCAGCTGACCCGGCCCGCACGGTTCAAACCACGTGACCAAATTGCCTGACGCTAGCCTTTACGCAGGAGCCCCATTCATTCAGCCGGCCTCCACCAACCCCAGTCGCGCGGCTGATTCGAGAGCGCTGATTGGCCGCGTGCGGTCATGGCTGGCTGGGGCATCATAGGCGTATGTAGGAATTAAGTTACGAACTTAGACGATAGATGGCTCTGAAGATTGTTCACAAATTGCAGAAAATTGGGTGATTGGAAAATAAAAAAGAGCGATTCATATTTAGGTAGACAAAGCCAGCGACCAGCACACAAAATTTCGAGCGATTCTTCCAAACGGTTTAGAAGATATAAGCGATTTGCTGAATAGTCACTAGTACCTACCATTACTTTTGCAGTGACCTGTACCAGCTTTATTTATTCTATTGTAATTTGTAACCGATGAAAAAATAACTTCTTCGAACTATATTCGAAAAAATAACTTCTTGTATTGTATGTACCAGCTTTATTTATTATATTGTAATTTGTAACCGGTGAAAAAATAACTTCTTCGGAAATATGCACGGTAGAATGTTAAAAAATATATGTAGCATTATTCGATAGGCACTGACAGGCAATGATGACATTCATTTTCAACAATTAAATCACCACACATGTAAGCTCTATAAAAAATGTTAACACAATCTGTTTGGGATTCGCTTCCCAAGTTGATACATAACCCAGTTATTATTGTTACATAGAGAGCTATTTCATACTAATGACGAGAAGTGGCAGCCATCTGTCCGCTGTCCGTTCGGATGTCGCCCCATTGACTCCGCGCACCTTGCAGTCACAACCGCGAAATTTGGCAGTTTAGTGGGGATGTAGGGTCGCACTATCGTATGCAAATTTTGCGTCCATCCATGATAGCAATAGTCTGAAATTTTAATAATGATTAATATGACGTGAATATCAAAACTTGTAGGCGCCTCCCGGCTGCCACTGAACTGGCTTTTTGCTTTCGGGAGACACTGGCTCAGTGGTAATAACCTAATGGGGGTCAGGGTATTTGCTAGATATTTAGGAGGTCGGTGGTCAGAAGCGTATCCAGGATTCACTCAAGGGGGGGGGGGCAATTTTTCTCAGGGGGGCATTAAGTATCCCCAGCAAAAAAAGCAAACTCACCGGATTTGGCCCATTATGTTTTTAAAAAGGCATATTTTCACCATTTTTCTCTTTAAAAAATCAAAAGAATAATTCATTTTTTCGACCAAAGGGGGCACGTACAGGCCTTCAGGGGGAGGGGGCAATTGCCCCGTCCCCCCTCCCCTTGTGTACGCCTATGTCGGTGGTGCGATACAAGGCAACGTCACTGGCGTGTTTTTCTATCTTCTTCCTACGCTCAGCGCATCTCACTGTTCGGCGTGCTGACCGACCCGGGGTGCCCGTAACTGTACCAGGAGGACAGATAGCGCTGGGTTCGGTGACCGTCCGGCTCGTTATGTGGAGTAGTCGCTTCAGGCACGTAGCCAAGGGGGGGGGGGGGGGGGGTTACGTGGGCGCCCCCCCTCCCCCCGTTATATATATATATATATATATATATATATAATGAAAAGAACTGGAAAACTTGACGGCCTCTGGAGGCTGTACCTTTGAGTGTCACACATTGACAGTTTCTGGAAATTTGCGAAATACATTTATACACTAGTATGCGGAGTCTTTAGCTAATTGCTGCGTCCTTGCGCTACTTACTATCGTTTGAGTGAATGCATGTTAACATGGAAGAAGGGGTCATTTTTAAGCTTGAGTGGCCCTGAAGGTCAAATTTGAAAATGTCACAAATAGGGGCTATGATTTTCGGTTCCGGCATGTGCTCTTCTATTATTTCCCTGAGTTTGGTTGAAATCGCCACGTCCCGCTAACTCAGCGAGTTTGAGTGACTGCATTTTCCGACGGGTCTGGGGCTTTTCGTGGGCAAGATAGGGAAAGTTCAATGGAATGGTTGTATTCGTTGCAACGAAAGCTTACGAATGATACCCCCTTATAACGTTTTTAATGGTGTCGGTGTCGGGTTCTAAAAGAGAGAGTCATTGACCGGGGGGATTTTTTTCTTCCTAATTATCACTTCTTACAGCCAATGCAGGAACACGCGGGGCGGGGGACATCCTTGTATTGAATTCCCGCCATGCTCCTGTGTGTGTGTGTGGGGGGGGGGGGGGGGATTTGCCCCTAATGCCCCCACCCCTCTGGATTCGCCAGTGGTAAAAAACAGACAAACCCAATTTTACCTCTTCTGTCGCTTTCAAACATTTTGTTTTGTAGCTGAGTTCATGCTGAGTCTGATCTTGACTAGTTGGAAATGCTAAAAATTGTGAGACCTCTACTCATAGCACCCATACAATGCACCGGGATAAGTATCTAAGCATGGTGCAAAATGGGTGTCAGATTTAAAATTGGTACCTGAAATTACTTGAGTCTGGATATGACCTGAGGCCAAAGTAGCCATCCCAAGCTATAGTAATTTAAAATAACCATGACAATGAAAAATATTAACTTGACCTACAAACTCACAAAGTGTGAATTTTACTTGGCTACATGTTTACAGGGAAAAGGAAAACAACGATACCCAAGTCCGAGTCACAATTCCTCAAATACTGTCGAAATGCGTTCCACGCACGCTATTCAGCGCTATAAACTTTGGCGCCAAAACGCGACGTTTTTTAACTTACGTTGGTTGCAGGAATCGCTCCAGATCGCAAATAGCGCCAGACCGGCCACGCATATTGGGAAATGTCGAATATAAAGTCAAGGCCCATCATACTTAGGGACAGCGGCGTACCGAGTATCAATTATCAGGTCATGCAGGTCATGACCTGGTCCTTTGGATCCGAGGCGCCCATGCAAAGCTGGCGCCCCTCCGATCAGTCACGACGCCCCTCTGGCCAGTGACACTCCGGCCAGTGAGGACGCTCCCCCGGCCAGTGACGACTTTTTTGTGGCCAGTGACGGCGCCCCCGGCCAGTGAGGGCGTCCCCTGCCATAGACGGCGCCTCTCCGGCCCGTGACAGCGGCCCTCCGGCCAGTGACCACGCCCCTCCGGCGAGTGACGGCGCTTCTCCGGCTAGTGACGGCGCCCCTCCGGCGAGTGACGGCGCCCCTCCGACTAGTGACTGCCCCTCTTTGGCGAGTGACGGTGCCCCTCCGGCCAGTGACTCTCCTTCCGCACAGTGCGAAAGGAGAGGCGCCCCCCCCCCCCCCCCTGGCAAATTTCGCCAATATTGGTGGCGGCCCTGTCGATCGGGTGGCGCCCCTCAAGGCAATGACCTGGTTCTTTGTGAATTTCTGCGTACGCCACTGCTTAGGGAGTCCTAAGTCAGTCAACGCTCAAGATATTACTTTGGCATTTGGTTTTGGCATCGTCCATACTTGGTTCTCCAATATATATTCCTGCCTTTTCATATGATTTGATATTTTATATGATTTTATGAAGAAAAACAAATTCGAGAAAGATAAAAAATCCACCAAATCAAAATTTCCAAACATGTTCAAGAACTGCTACTTTCGTGCCACTTTCTCTATCCCTACTGCTACCAAAACCGGAATATATATTGGAGAACGAAGTATAGACAATACCCACACCGAATTTCAAAGCAATATCTTTAGTTTTGGCTGACTTATGGCTACTTAAGTATGATGGGTCTGGATTTTGTATTCAACATTTCCAAATATGCACGCACCACTTTCCATCCTGCTACCAAAATTCTTCAAAATAGAGGAAACACGAACGAGAGAAAAAAAATAACGAGCTGCATGATTTGGGATCAGCAGCTATAGTATGATAAAGAGAGGTATGATTCAACCAAATCACTGCTCATGCTCACTGCGGAGAAGCAAGCTGCCCCATTTCAGGCTGCATTTTTGCTGCCCCAAGTACATGTTTGAGCCCTGTGGTAATGCAGAGCCGCACCACACTTTGTCCCTTTCCTATAGGAACCAAACCTTGCAAAACATATTTTTACTATGCTAGGATTACATTTAGGCTTACAAGAACCTTGTCAGTCAGCATCTCCTTTTTTATTTTCTATTTGATGCCCTTTTCCTTTATTACAGGCCCTCAGCTTTTATAGTAAATTCCAACTTTGGTTAGGTAAGGTAATGTTATGCATAATTTATAAGCCTCCATATGGCATTTTTGCATGTCGTATAGGTGACAGGATTTACACCCAAATTCCGGATTCAGAAATCCATCACTGTCCCATTATTATTTCTGAAAAAATGATAGGGCTACGCTACCACCAGAAATGAGAATAATAATCATTTATTTCATACCTGCTCGGTACATATCTGGAAATCAATCCATAGCTACACAAAGAAGAACATTGGGATTTTTTTCTTCAAACTGAACCTAATTACCCTACTTAAAGGGACATTGCCACCTTTCTGAAAGTTGTCAAATATATGCCGGTTGTACCCGAAAATATGAAGTAAGTGCTGCTGGAAACGATGGTGATATTTTTACCTCTCGAAAACGACACTTAACTTGATAAAAATTAAGTTGTTTAAATTTGGGATGATGACGTCATATTGAGCTCTAGAGAGCTATACAGAAATCCTTTACGCTGCCAAAATATAGCACACTTTTTCGAGACAATTCTGGCGCTTTGAATACAAAACCAACCAACCATTGAAACGTATGAGTCTTCGTACACCACCGTCAAACTAGGAGCAGATCAAACTGCATTTGATATTTCAGGCATTTCGATTTCGCTGAAAATTGATACACTATCCATATCCGATACGCTGATCACGAATCCAATGTTTTTGATCTGGGATTGTTTCGTATCTTACGAAATACGGACGGTCATACATACATACGAAGGTCCGCCGGGGTATCTCGATTTCGCTGAAAATTGGTCTACAGACGATATCCGATACGCTGATCACGAATCCAATATTTTTGGTCTGGTATTTTTCGTATGTTACGAAATACGGACGGTCATACATACATACGAAGGTCCGCCGGGATGTCGATTTCGCTGCAAATTGGTACACAAACCATATCCGATGCGCTGATCACGAATCCCATGTTTTTGGTCTTGGATTTTCGTATCTTACGAAATACGGAAGGTCATACATACGAAGGTCCGCCGGGTATCTCGATTTCGCTGAAAATTTGTGTACAGAGTACAGACCATACTTAAGACACTGATCACGAAATCTTCCGTTTGATATTCCAGCATGATTTTATTTCGCTGACAGTGTAATGTTTTCTACATTTATTTTCGTATCGCAGTGCAGGAAACGGTTAACAGTATCATACACCACATTGTGCCCACCCTTGACTAGCTGGGATGCAACAAACTGATGAACTATTATCAAACCGAAATGTGTTTCCTTGACGAATAATGCGACAAAATGCATCCTGTGGTTACCAAAACCACACGACAGTGTCCCTATTCAGCCTTTACCGAGCATTATAAAAAAGGCACCGTACAACACAGCCATCCAGATTCTTTAAATGAGAACGATCTGCTTCAGGCAAAAACGCAGGTAAAGGGAAAGGAAGTAGGCCGGCCGGAAGCGGGCGGCCACCTGGCTGCGCTCGGTCAGCTGGCCAGCCCTGCCTGCCTCCTTCGAGGGACGCTTGGCCGCTGAGCTCGGCTCCGACTCGGACTGGGGCAGACGCTTCTTTACCGCCTGTGGGTAGAGAGGGGCGGTCAACTCAAGGGGGGGGGGGGGAGCTCAGGTCATGGCACGACCACACCAACATACAGTACAACAACCAGCGTACAACAACCAGGGTCAGACACAGCAGCAGGTCACATGGGATCAGACACAGCGGCAGGTCACATGGGTCAGACACAGCAACAGGTCAAACGGGTCAGACACAGCAGCAGGTCACACAGGTCAGACACAGCAGCAGGTCACATGGGTCAGACACAACAGCATGTCACACAGGTCAGACACAGCGGCAGGTCACACAGGTCAGACACAGTGGCAGGTCACACGGGGTCAGACACAGCAGCAGGTCACACAGGGTCAGACACAGTGACAGGTCACACGGGGTCAGACACAGTGGCAGGTCACACAGGTTCAGACACAGTGAGAGGTCACACGGGGTCAGACACAGTGGCAGGTCACACAGGGTCAGACACAGTGGCAGGTCACACGGGGTCAGACACAGTGGCAGGTCACACAGGGTCAGACACAGTGGCAGGTCACACTGGGTAAGACACAGGGTAAAACACTTTCTGTCAGTGCACCATCTTATGTACAGTATGATGTCACAGCATCATATGGTAACATCAGAAAAACAGAGGCATTGTGCACCAGGGCAGCATTTCCATATTTCTTCTGACGAAGCCGTTATTATTATAAATAGGTTAGATTATGTTAGGTTGCATTAATACATCGGACAACTTATTTACGTTTTAGGGTTAGGTTTTGTCTACAAGATGGTCTGGGGGTCTGGGGTACAACAGCTCCCAGTAGGGCTGCAGCGCAGTGAGCGGATTGTTCTAAACGTTGGTCCCTGTAACCGTAATTGCTGTAAAGGTTAGGTCAGGTTTGATTATGTTATTATAATTGCTTCCTGACACACCCTGGTTAGGTTTAATGCCTTTGTCAGAAGAAATATGGAATTTTTGCTGTGGTGCACATTGCAGCTGCTTTTCTGATGTTACCATATGCTGCCATACTGTGAATGGAATTACACGGTGCACTGACAGGTACCTACCTGAGTCGAATATTATCTACCTGTATCACTTTTGGTCAAATAATCTTACATTTCCACAATTTATAATTTTGCTCACTGAACAATGAACATCATCACTAGCAAACATATTGATAGAACACCACTGGCGGATACAGTTGCAGTGCAACACCAGTGGGCATAGCCCCTGCCAAATGTGAACAAAATGCAGAAAATTGGCATGTTTCAGCATTTCATATACAATATAAGCAACTTTTATTTGGTGAAATGTGTTTTGAAATCCTCCTCAGGGTAACGTAAAAGTACAATTTCCTCTTTCAATTTTGTAATGTGTCAAAACCTTCTTTTCAATCTTAAAATAATGGCACGTGGCACATTTTCCCACTTATTTTTTTAAACAAAAGTATCCGTCATAGGCGTCTGATTACCCAAATATTTTTTCTCCTAATGCTAAACAAATTGCCTTTTGTCTGGCTTATGCTCTTGTGATATTTGAAACGATAATCACAGCATAATTAGTAAATACGTTGATAGGAAAATAGGAACCTGTTGGGCCGTTGGCTGTTGGTAAATGAAATAGCATGACGACTCACCTGTACACCGTAGTATAAATATTTGATTCGCCACACACAACACAGGGTATTCGAGGCATACCTGATTGCTCTTAAATTGAAATTATTGACTTAAAAAGATTCAAACTGGTCAAATGTTGATGGCACATCGTAACACATCAATCAACAATCAAACATCACGATTCGCGATCATAGAAAATCAAGGTTTCATTCCAAACAAGTACACCCGGCCATAACGAGAGCTGACGTCATCGGTACAAAACTCCATATAAGGGTGGGCCTTACTAAGGCCCAAATTTTAAAATCACAATTGAATTTCTCTTAGACCAGATATCTGTGTTTGTTTTCAATGTTACCCCCCTAAGTTTCGCTCTAAGGCCACTAACTTAGCTATCTCAACTCACAACTAGTGTTAAGGTGGGAATGTCCCTTTAACTTAATACTAGTAGACGTATTCCACACAACATAGGTACCTATACAAGGAAGTTCACTCACGCGTTCCAGCAGACAGCAGGAGACCAAAGGCTGCGACACTGCGTGTAAAATTATAACTTACGTTGGTTGTGAATCACTCCAAAATAGCGTCAGACGCGCCACTTTCCCTATCCCTACTGCTACCAAAAAGCTACCAAATGAAGGAAACACGAACGAGGCGAGAAAAAATTGCAAGATTTTTTTCTTCTCGCAGGCAGTACCCATTTTTCATCGCCAGTTTCAGCGGATTTTTTTTTTGGGGGGGGGGCTAATTTCTATTGCCAGCCCCTGTCGAGCTTGGAATGGGGGGGGGGGGGGGGCTTTAGCCCCTGCCGCCCCCCCCCCTGGATCCGCCAGTGGGTATGCTTTGTTTATACTTGAAAACAGGCGTACGACCAAAATAGGAAGTGTTAGACAATTATTCCCTGAATATTTCGATACTGCGTATTTATTTCGATCGCATACGTAATATTAGAAGGCAAGGTCGTTGAATTTCAAATACAGAGTTGCAGGTTGTCTCAGTGGAGGTACGTGATCGGCAATACACCATGGTATGGGGATTTACCGGTTTTCATTCGGTACATACGTAATTTTCCATCCAGAGATTCCACGAAACGAGAACGGAGCAAGTCTGTTCAGTTGACACGTGCAACAACTGTGTTTAGAAAGCAGAAAACGCGTGTATATTTCAATCTCGTTTTTCTATTACCTGTCGAGGCGCGCCAACAGAAGTTAATAGCAATTTTGAAAGACATGTATTTTTTTTCACGCACTGCACGTGAACACCCCACCATGTACAGTACACACGATATCGTGCATCACAGGGTATGTAGGGAGACTGTGACGTCACTGTGAGTTGTAACGTCACATCCAAGTGAATTCGACCAATCCAATGAATTGGTGCGAATGGTCGCTATAATTCAGGAATTTGCTGCCGGCACACCAATATGCCGTACTACATCATTGGTAAGATTGGGTGCGATCACGGCACTTGGTAAGATTGGGTAAGATATAAAGAAGGGGTCATGGCCCCCTAGGCCCCCTTCATTACGCCCTTGGTTGTGGGTTGGAGCTCCAATTGCATTTTCCAAAACTCCAATGTTGGCCTCTAAACTTCGACTTCAATAAAAACACAATGTTAGACCCTTTCTATGCGCTTCCTCAGATTGACTAAGAGCTTTCTCAGTTCGGCTGAGGGCTCTCTCAGAATGGCTGTGAGACTTGGAGTCTTCAATAGAACTTGTAGACTCCAATAGCACCACCTGGCTTCCAAAGGGCCCACTCTGACGTCCAGATGGCCCATTCTCACGTCCAGAGGGCCAACTCTCACGTCCAGAGGGTCTACTCTGCCTCCAGAGGACCAACTCTGGCATCCAGGGAGCTCACACTGGCCAGCCCCCAGATGGCCAAATCTGGCCTCCTCATGGCCAACGTGGCCTTCAGAGTGGCTTCCAGAGGGCCCACTCTGGCCTCCATAGGTCCCACTCGGGCAGTCGTCAAATGACCCACTCTGCCCCTTATCGACCTCCAGGGGCCCATTCTGGCCTTCGGAGGGCCGACTCTGGCCTCAATAGGACCCACTCAGGCATTCAGAGGGCCCTCTCTGCCTCTGGCCCGCCTCCAGAGGGCCCATTATTGACAACAGAGCGACCACTATGACACCCAGAGGGCACATTCTGGCCTCCGGAATCCCCACTGATTTCAACCAAGATTCCGACAAAATAATACTTATTACGAGCGAGCGCGAGGCGCTGGCGAGTTCTCACTGAATACGGGATTTTTCTCACATATAAGCGGCCAACCCGACCCGACCGTAACGCTTTTCAGAAGCTTATATCTTTGGAATCCCGCATCTGATTGCCAAGCAGCCTTCGCCATCTGATAGCCCCATTCAATCAATTATGTTATTGGCATGTTTCGTCTCACGTGAGGGGTCAGCATGGCGCGTGGCACGTGCCGCGTCAGGGGTGTCATACAACGTTATCCTGCTATAGCTGAGAAACGGCTTGACCGATTAAACTGAAATTTGGTGTGTGGTTTGAGACCACACTACTGGCAATGTCGCGCAAGTCAAACTCTGGGTCACACTGGACGCGCGCACGTGCCCTGTTCTGTAACTTAGAAACTATCGGGTTGCTACGGGCTCGCTCGTCCTTCGCCGATTAAGGCGTCTTACTGGTTACCAGCGAGCGCAAGCTCTCGCTCGTCCTTCCGTGGTGTAAGGAGAGAAAAAATCTGAAATTGAGCGCCCCGGCCCGACCCGGCCCGTGGCGACGCTGTTGAGATATGTATTCGAACAGGATCCACTCTTTGGAGGGCTTTTCACAAGTTCACGTCAGAACATCGACACATATAAAACGCAGCCATGGTGAACATTAGAGCCCTTCATGGAATGTGAATCCCCATGGGACCCATGGAACGGGATGGAAATGGGTGGGAATGGGGCCATTTTTGGAAATGTAACGGGTTGGAACGGGTTTGGGACACACCATATCATTTTTAGCACCACAAAAAGTGAAATATGCTCAAACGGGTGGGAATGGGAGCCCCATCAATTATGCATTCGGAATTGGATTTGGATTGGAACGGGTTTGGGTCTGGCTGAATGGGCTGGAACGGGATGGGGGCTGAAAATATGTCCCATGAAGGGCTCTAGTGAACATGCATACCCACACATACAAATTATTCACGAACAAAGACACACGTACATGCAAAATATGACTGTTCGTACTCACCGGCTCATTCACCTCTCCTGTTTTGACAACAGTATTTGCCTAACCTTCGCCCGGTAGGATAGCGTTCCTGGCTCAACATTTAGCTCGTTCAGTCGAGTCACGCCGCGGTAGCATAATCTCCTTCTACCTGCCTCCGTGCGAATAGAGGGGAGCGTAAGATGGCCAGCTCGTTTTCGTGCTGGTGACGTTGGCAAGCCCGGTGTCCTATCGTGCTTCTGAGGTACTCAGGCTGACTTGTCACGATGGTGCGCTCTACAGCACATACCGAGTGGTATGTCACCAGCTGGGGCATTCCACGACAAATCGACACACCAAAGTGGCAAATTAACACCCTGCATCTCCGATTTTGATGAAACTTTGTTCAGGGGGTACTTGGGGGCCCAGAACACGCCAGTGAAATTCTCAGCTCACTCCCACCAACGGCTATGGAGATTTAGCCTGCGGCATTTTCACCAGGTCAAACAAACTCATTTTTTTTACCAATTTGGGTTGTTTAAATTTAACAAACCTATATATCATTCGACTCCGCTGGAGCTGAAGAACATTTTGGTAATTTGTATTGATTTTATCGTGTTACTCAAACTTGTTATTTCGAGTCACCTTGGGTGACCTTGCGTGACCTTGACAAAAAAACAACAATTTTCTTTTTCTTTTTTAAATTGACCTCATGGTGTCATCTGTGTGGTAGTGTGCACAAAATGGCGGATAAGTGTTTTCTATAAATGCCATTATTTTCTAAGCAATATCCCTCGACCTGGTGGGGGGAGTCATTTTGACCCCTCTTAGTTTTTTTTTCTCTCGCAAATAGCGAGAAAACGGCGGGATGCAGCGCCGACAAATATGGTACAGCTATTTGGGCATCAATTACCCACATTTTGTGAAGTTTTAACTTCAGGTCGTCAAAGGTTAGGTCACCAGGTTACGTCAAGTGACCTTACCTCCAAAAATGTTTGTGGTCGTGCCAAAGCCACAGCGTTTGTCTGAGAGCTTTGAAACTTGCAGGATTTCATAAAGTCATAAGTACCTACAATTCATTTATCTCGGATTTGTTTGTATTAGTGACCTAAGATCAGGTCAATTGCATGACCTCCCCAGTATAGGGCAATGGGAAATATACAAATGCTTCCTCTTCAGAGAATATGCATTGGATCAGGCCAATTCTTCCAGAATCATGTGATTTTAGCTCATTATTGATGAACCAGATGTAATTGTTGCTCTGTGACCTCAACAAGGTCAGCTGAGGTCATCTCAAGTCATCAGCACTTTTTTGCCAATAACTATTGGTATATTAAATATATAGACGTGCAAATGACACCACTGTGTTTGTCTCGTCGAGTCCTTTTCACCTTTAATGACCTCTAGTGACCTCAATATTGAGCTGATCCAAATACCGGTGTGCCTCTGAAGCAACTTCGCCCTGGTGGGAGGTCAAAATGACCCCCCCCCCCCCATCTAACTCGAAAACTAAAAGGGCTATAAAGACGCGAGAAAGAAAAACGTTTGAAAGTTCTTGACAAGGCCATTCGATGTTACTTCGGGTATGATTTGGCTCAGCTCAATATTGAGGTCACCAGAGGTTATCAAAGGTCAAATTTTCCAAGTATATAACTTTGCTCCAGATACCCCCCAAATATCTCGGGAACTATGATAGCTAGGAACAAACGGAAAAAAGCAACCGAGAGCTTATGAGAAAATAAATCGCCGTAGGTGCCCACAAGTTTAAGCCCAGGTCAATAGAGGTCACCAAAGGTCCCAGAGGCCCAGAGGTCACCAAAGGTCACGACGGCATTTTTTCCTAAAAAGGTTTGAATTAATATTTGTTTATTGGTTAGACAAATAGCGGTAATTTTAACAACAACGTTTTAGCCTTGCCAAGGCGCATCGAAACATATTAATGGTGCCCTGGTTAGGTCAACTTAAAAAAATAACCTTAATTCAAGGTCATTCGGTGACTCAGGTAGGTCATGTTGCACATGGGGCGACGCAACTCGACGAGACAAACACAGTGGTGTCATTTGCATGCGTCTATATTTATTATATCAAGTTATTGGCAAAAAATGCTGGTGACTTGAGATGACCTCAGCTGACTTTGCAGAGGTCACAGAGCAACAATTGCACTTGGGTCATCAATAATGAGCTAAAGTAACATGATTCTGAAAGAATTGGCCTGATCGAAAGCATATTCTCTGAATAGGAAGCATTTGCATATTTCCCATTTACTTATAATGGGGAGGTCACGAAATTGACCTGACCTTAGGTCACTGATACAACCAAATCAGAGATAAATGAATTATAGGTACTTGTGAGTTGTGACCTTACGAAATACTGCAAGTTTCAAAGTTCTCGGACAAACACTGTGGCTTTGGCACGACCACAAACATTTTTGGAGGTAAGGTCACTTGACGTGACCTGGTGACCTGACCTGTGATGACCTGAAGTTAAAACTTTACAAAAATGTGGGTAATTGATGCCCAAATAGATGTGCCTTATTTAGCGGCGCTGCACTTGGCTGTTTTCTCGCTATTTGCGACGAAAAACCCTAAGAGGGGTCAAAATGACCCCCACCAGGGCAAGGGATATTGCTTGGACGGAAAATAATGGCATTTGTAGAAAACACCTATCCGCCATTTTTTGCACAATACTGATGACACCATGAGGTCAATGTTGCCCTTTTATCGAGGTCACGCAAGGTCACCCAAGGTCACTCGAAATAACAAGTTTGAGTAACACGAAAACAAAAAAATACCAGAATGTTCTTAAGCTCAAGTGGAGTCGAACGAAATATAGTTTTGTTAAATTTAAACAACCCAAATTGGTCTAAAAAATCGAAAACAAGATTGAGTTTGCCTGACCTGGGCCTCGTTTCATAAAGCTTTTGGCGTAACTTACGAAATGCGTGAGTTACGCCATCAAAAGCTACGCACCGTAAATGAGTCCGTTTCACCAAGGTGCCGACGGAGTTGTTTACGTTGGCGCAGTTTGCGTTGCTGGCGTAAACAATCAAGGTGTTTTACAAATGGAAGTGTATTGAAAGCCTTGTAATAAACAATTGTTTTTAATGCAATTATTTAAATTTGAATGATACAAATATTTACCAAATATTTGTAAAATAAATAACGTTAAAATATCGTTTCTGAGTAAATCAATATACAAATATTTTCTGGACCCAGGCGAAAGCCATTAGAGCTGCCACTATCGAGCCCACGGGTCCGGTGTGATAATTTAAAGCCCGCGCGTATTTGGGTTTAGGAAAAGCTCTCGTGATTCTCGTTTTTTGTTCTTATTTAATTAATACATTACTAGTAAATAAAATGAATAATATGCTTTCTATTGTATGTGAACAGTCATGGCGATGTTGCCGATAGAACCACCGACAGAAATCCTCGTCTCAAAAATGTATCGGGCATATTGTCAGCACGCAACGCAAGACGATGCGAAACAGGCTTACTTTGTTTATACAGGTAACCTGCCACCATCGAGACTATTGCCCGAATCTTCATTTGAGGTCGGCCAAAGCATTGTTTGTCGATTGTGTTTGTGTATTATATCCGGCGAATTCGACCGCCTAAGGCTTGTGTTAAACCAGCTAATCGTGTCTGGTTAGAGGAAAAATACATGCTGATTGCTGTTCAGGAACGTAGCCCCCCCCCCCCTGAGAAAAACAAATTCACACTAGATAAAATGAGATTCTCTCACAACCCTCCTCCCTCCCTCCCTCCCTCCCTCCCTCCCCCTCCCCCCCAGTCAGTCAATAACATATGGCTGAGGAGCGAAATTTGTTGCTATTGAACGTCATAGGCTCATTCCACTCAGGTGTGGCTATTACAGAACCAGTGTCAACAAGGTAAAGAAATGTAGGTCAAACGGTCACATACACTCCGACACACATCCACACGTCCACACACATACACACTCTCACGTAAGTGTCGTCAAGAAGCAGGCGCCGCTATCGGTCAGCCATTTGTCGCTGCAGTACATGCTTACGCAGCTCCTTCTTGAACTGCGGTAGGTTCGAATCCCGTAAGGGCGGTGGTAACATGTTAAAAGCTGTCACGGTTGAGTAAAGGAATCGCCTCCTTCCAGATTCCGATCTGATAGCTGGAACGTGAATCATGTCACCTTGTCGTGTATCGCGCTGGTGCACATGACGTCTATATATAAGATTGTTATATAGCGACTCGGGCTGCGAAGTGACCAGGACGCGTTTTAGAAGGGTCAGTGCGTGGAATTTGTACAGGTTGTCGGCAGTAAGCCACTCAAGGTCTCGTAATACATCGCTGACATGGTCAAATTTTCGGCGCCCCGAAATTACACGTGCTGCAAAGTTAAGCACCTTCTGGAGACGTGCGGTTTGGGTAGCGTTGCATGCTCCGTAGACACTGATACAGTAACGGATGAGTGAAATGACTAGAGCCTGGACTAGAGTAGTAATCGTCGTTTGAGGTAAACTATGTTTGATATGACTGAGACCGATTAAAATACCAGTGCAACGCCGCACGACACCATCAGTGTGGGCAGCGAACGTCATACATTGGTCGAATACGACTCCCAGGTTTCGCACCGCGGGAGAGCCGGAGACAGTGGCGCCCATAAATTTGATGTTTATCGTTGGCAGCAGCCGAAGATTTTGACGAGTACCGAGGACTATGAGCTGTGTTTTCTGAGCATTGACTTTCATTCCATTTTTGCCGAACCAGTTGGATAGCTGCGAAAGATTTCGTTCCATGGATCCAGTCAGAGCGCCAATGTCTCCGGGTCTCCCACTTACAAGGACCTGGGTGTCGTTCGCATACTGCACGATACATGCGTCATGAGCATACAGGGGCATGTCATTCGCGTAAATGCTGTACAACAGCGGACCGAGCGCTGACCCCTGGTACGTTCCGATCGGGTTGTGCAGAGGCGCAGATAAGGTACGAGAGCCACGCTGGCTCTGGGTGACAACCTGCTGGTAGTGGCCGGCAAGGTAGCCCGCAAACCAGCGTGTATCCACATTGTAAAGTTCCAGTTTTCTCAACAGTCCATCATGTCGCACAACATCAAAACATTTGGACAAGTCTAACAAACACAACAGGGTGATTTCTCTTCTATCCATGGCCTCAAACACTCTATCAGTCACAGTAAGAAGGGCAGTGTCAGTGGAGTGATTTAATCTAAAACCATGCTGACTAGACGAGAATAAGTGGTGGACAGTAAAATAGCTAAATAGCTGCTCATAAACAACATGCGTTCAATGATTTTGGCGATGGTCGGCAGGATGGAGATCGGTCGGTAATTGGACACGTCGGTGGATTTCGGTGTCTTTTGGATGGGATGCACCAAAGCCAGTTTCCATAAGTCCGGGACGACATTACTGGTCAGGCTAGAATTCACAATATGGGTGATGACTGGACAAACGGAATCCATACACTGCTTAATGAAACGTACACATAAACCGTCGGCACCAAACGATGTACTGTTCCGCATCCGGGATATGACGCGCCGCAGTTGCCCCGGTGTAACCGGCGACACCTGGAACCGGCCAGTGGCCACGCGCGGCAGGCGCACCGCCAGCTCCGGGCCTGAGGAGTCCACCTGTCGAGCGGTGGCGGTACCAATACTGGCGAAGTACTGGTTCACGGTATCCGCGTCCGCGTCAGGAGAAGACCTGGTCGGCCGTTTTCCCGATATAACGGGCCGAACACTGCGCCACAGGGAGCTTGGTCCGCCCTCTCGTATGCGCCGATCGATCTCCTCCCGCGTGTCACGGCGGACAGCCGACCTGAACTGCCGATTCAAGTCCTTGTACAGGTCACGATCAGAGACACGGAGCGCTGCGCGCCGCCGAGTCATCAGGTCTTTAGTGGTTTCTGTCACTGGGGGCGCTGTTGGGTTGCGCACCGTTTGGCGTCTGACAGGGGCTAAGCTGTCTATAATAGGGAGTGTCACCGCTAGAAAATAGTCCCACTGCTCTTCAGGATCAACACTGTTGTACACAGCGCTCCAGTCCACGTTTTGTAGGTTGCAATTCAGCTCTGTCACGTCCAGTTTCCGCCAGCTCCTACCCGTCAGTGAGCACTGCACTGGTCGGTAGTGGGGTTGCGACACTAAAGCACGCGACCAGTTATGTGGGTTATAGTCGCAGTGCAGCGTGCCGGCCCGCTCAACACCACGGCTTGTACAGATCACGTCAATGGTGGAGCCAGATGACCGGAACGTAGGACCACTGATGTGCTGCTGCATGGAGTATGCTGTGAGAAACTCCCTGAATCTGGCACGTCTGCTACCACAGACGTGCCACCCCCGTGACAAAAAATCCTGGCTACGTGCCTGCTGCTGTTGCTGTTATAGTTAGTAGGACTGTTGGGGCTGTTAGTTATTAGATATGATGCCAGTGGCGTGCGCAGAAATTCAGAAAGGACCAGGTCATTACCTTGCGGGGAGCCACCCGATCGACAGGGGCGCCACCAATATTGGCGAAATTTTGCTCTCTCCTCTCCTTCCGCACCATGCAGAAGGAGAGTCTCTGGCCGGAGTGGCGCCGTCACTGGCCAGAGGGGCGTCGTGACTGATCGGAGGGGCGCCAGCTTTGCATGGGCGCCTCGGGTCCAAAGGACCAGGTCATGACCTGCATGACCTGATACTCGGTACGCCACTGCATGATGCAATGTATGAAATATGAATTCCCCCTTAGCATTAGTTGATGGGCCCCCCTAAAAAACATAAAAAACATGAATTTGTTTGTAATTTTCATTAAAAAATGGAATTTTATTAAAAAAAGGAAGAAAATCATTGTTTTTTATTGCAATTCAAAATGTGTAATTTTCATCCATCCCTAATATGGTTCCATGTTAAGGTACATGTGTACTTGGATTTGTCCCTAGTAATTTTATTTGGTCTGTGGGCAGTGGCGACGCATTGCCGCTTGCCCCCCCTGGATCCGCTAGTGATGCTGTGGGGTCTAGCAAGGGAAGGGGCAGAGGGGATGACAACATCCCCTCTGCCCAAGCTCTTCCAAGCTCTTCCAAGTCGGCGGAAGCTCTTCATAGTTAGGGGGGGGGGCAAAGTTGATTTTTGGAAGTATATTCTTTGCCCATTCTGAGCCTAAGATGAGCCCATTCAGAGCCTAAAATGGGCTCTTTCCGGACCTGAGATGGGCCCTTTCGGAGCCTAGGATGGGCCCTTTCGGAGCCTAAGATGGGCCCTTTCCAAACCTGAGATGGGCCTTGTCCGAGTTCACGATGGGCCCTTTACAAATCTGAGATGGGCACATTCTGAGCCTAAGATGGGCACATTCTGAGCCTAAGATGGGCCCATTCAGAGCCTAAGATGGTCCCTTTCCAGGTATGAGATGGGCCCTTTCTGAGCCCAAGATGGGCCCTTCCCGGGCCTGAGAGCTGATATGGGCCTTTTCTGGACCTGAGATGCTCGCTTTCTGAGGCTAAAATTGGTTTTATCAAGCCTGAAATGGGCCCTTTCTGAGTCCACGATGGCCCCTTTCAGACCCGAGATGTATGTATGTATGTATTAACGTAAACAGACCGTTCCACACGACAGGGTTATTCTTCGGTCTTCCATACATGAACATAAAAATGAGTGAGCTAAAACAGTAAAAAGTGAGCTAAAACAGTTTGCCCTGTTTTGCCGACATCGTAAAATTATTGAGCAATGTAAAATATAATGGGCGACACTGCATTCAGAACACACTGAGATTAAATATGCGCATTGTATGAATGGCTAGCCCTATACAAGAATGTGCGCTTTCCGTGATTGTTTCTAGGTCGAGGCAAGGCTAGATGTTTCGATTGTCGGGTATCACGCTCCAGTATTTCGTAGTTGAACTGGATGCGCGACGCCAACGACGAAGGTTTCGCTCTAGTTATAACCTTATGCAACATGCACAAGTCAGAGTATTTTACTAAATCTAACGCATTTAGCCAACCTAATTCACGCAATACATCAGAGATGTGGTCGTATTTCCTGCGTCCTGATATGACTCGTGCGGCAAAATTTAAGATTTTTTGGATGTTCTTAAGAGACGTCACACTGGCACTGCCATACACTTGTACACAGTATCTCACATGTGATAGCACCAGACAATCGACAATGCGCGGCAACACTTCAGCGGGCAAGGCATGCTTTACATGGCTTAATCCGATCAAAATTCCAAAGCAGCGATCAGTGATGTTTTTTATATGATATTCCGGACCCTCTGAGCCGCGACGGGGAGGGGCTTTAGCCCTGGCTGCGCCCCTTGATTACGGACTCATATTGGCTATGGCATGAATCATGCGTATTTACTGATCTAATTGTGGTTAGTGTGGAACAGTCCAGTGTATATATGGCAGCACATAACACAGATGAGAAGCTAAGATGATGACACGTCATGATGACAGATGGCAGCACCTGCTGATCTAACAGGAAGTTAACTGACAACAAATTGATGTGTTCAGTCGCGCCACCAAAACACACAAACTCAGACACTGACGCATTTATTGATCAGCAGCCAGCACAGATGTCAGAACAAGTGTCTTGAAAATTCCACAATTTGCTTTACTTCAGTGAAAACTCAATGAAGATCTCATTCAACACGCAGGTACATGGCGCCACTTGTCTTCAAGGCCTCGCTCAAAGCTTCAACTGTATCTTACATTGGCCTTCCATCACAGTGTTGCTCCCAATATCCAGATTTGTTCAGCTTGCATCCGCTCTTAACTGCAGCTTGACATGAACAGACATTTTCCTACCAATTTCACTCACCAGCTGCAAACAACTGATAATGTTTGTTCCAGAAGAAGTTGTTTCGCCGGATAGCGAAATAGCCATGAAAGAATATGTTTCGGATTTAGTGGCGTGTAGCTTTGAGAGGAATAGGGATGGATTCTCGCCACTGTTATACTGCTTCTGGTATTTGGTACTCATCGTCGCAGATATAATGTGTTTGCATGATACCAGCATACAGATGCCAACTATGCTCAGGGAAAGTGCTCTTTGTTCGTCATTTGTCGGAATGTTTTCCTTTTGTTTATCGAAATGGTACGTATGCTTCGATTATGCGTAATGTATGAGTACTGAAGTACTGGTTCACAGCTGTTCAGGGATAGTGGTGTTTGTTTACGTTCTCGCATCTTCTTTCGGGCTGATGCCATGTTGGCAAAAGTTTCACGTGCTCCTAATGACGGGTTATAGTGTAAGAATCCAGAAACTGTTCCGTGAGTCTAGATTGCAGCGCGAAATAAGCGCATTAGGGATTTTCTGACCAATATGTGAGGCATTAGGCCAAAGATAAGACTGCGTCAGATTTGCCACGCTTGCCGCGATATGAACAAATGTAGGAGGCATATCTTTCCATTTATAATTTGTGTTTGTTTGTTTAATTGTTGGTCTATTTGTGATCATTATAATTTTGTGTTGCAGGTTTTGAACATAGCTTCCATGATCTTGATCACTTCTCTGTGAAATATGAAAGCGTGTTGGAAACTGCCTGTTTTGATTTGAAGTGAAGGACACGGTTGAAACATTCAAAACACTAACTATTGATGTAGTGCATTCGGAACACTATTTGAAGACAGTGTAATTCAAGATCTGAAGCACAGATCTAAACCAGATCATTGACTGAATTCATGAAAAGGAACATTGAATTTGACTCGACTTTGACATAGATTGATTTTCATGTTTGCCTCAATTTGTGCTGTTGATGTAACTAACTTTCTTTGATTTGGATTGATTGTGTATACAGCCATGGGTCTGGATGATGATAAGAAAGTTATTGATGAAAAAGCTCAGGAAGCCCAGACCTCACTGAAAAGGGCTCGGACGACAGCCAAGAGATTGTTCACCAGGCAAACCAACAAACTACGTCAAGGAATCCAAGAAGAAGAAGATGTGGACCTGGTGGGTGACTGGTTTGAAGAGGTCAAAGATTCCAGAGCCAACGTTCAAGAGCAGCATGTGCTGTACGTCAACACACTCAAAGAAGAGGAAGCTGAAGAAGCTGAGATCTGGATGGATGAAGTAGAAGCAAGTTTCACAGAAACCCAAAGGATCTGGTACAAGTACAAGAAGAACAAGGAAAATGAATTAAAAAAGGCAAATGCAGAAAAACAAGCAAGCCAGATTGGTATTCGACTGAGTCGAGTAGAATTTCCCAAGTTTGGTGGAGAAATCAGGGATTATCCAAGATTCAAGATGGATTTCCAAAAACAAGTCATGCCTCAAGCAAACAATGAAGAAAGTGCAGCATACACCCTCAGAACTTGTTTGAGTAAAAAGGGCCAAGAAGTTGTCAAACTTGTGGACAGCCTGAGTGAAATGTGGGCAAAACTGGATGAAGAATTTGGTGATCCTTCCATGGTGTCTGACTTGATTGTCAACGACATCAAGAAGTTCAGGATGAAAGATGACAAGAAAGGGTTGGTGGAATTCATTGAGGTTATCGAACAAGGCTACCACGACCTCAGAAGACTTGGAATGGAAAAGGAGATATCCAACACAGCAGTTGTCAGTATGATTGAGGCCAAACTGCCTGAAGACACGAGACGAAAGTGGGCTGAGAAGATTTGCTCTGATGAAAGTGAAGTCAACAAGAAGGACAAGTTTCCACACCTTCTGAAGTTTCTTCAAGAAGCCAAAAGGACACTCAAGTACATGAATGCAGACCTGAGGGATCCAGGACGTGGAAATGTGTCCCCAAACAAGCCAGGCTTTGTGAACTTCGCAACCAAGGAAGAAAGCGAGCCCAAGATGAAATGTCTGCTGCACAGCACTGAAGGTCACTCAACCGAGAGCTGCAGAGTTTTCCAGAATCTGAACCGAGGTGACAAGTTCAACCTTCTCCGTGAAAAGGGAGGATGCTGGTCATGTCTGAAGAGAGGCCACAGGCAAGGCGACTGCAGGTTCAGGAAGAAGTGTGGAGTGAGAGGGTGCGAAGAACACCATCACAGAACACTGCATGCAGAATCCGAAGCTGGTGAAGCTGCATCCCCGGTCATGACAGCAACTGACGACAACAACGCCATCTGTCTCCTGCAAGTTATGGAGGTACAAGCTGGTGATGAAGCTGGAATGAAGCTGAACGTCCTCTGGGATGGTGGAGCCACCATCAGCCTGATCACCTTGAAGAAGGCAGCGGAGCTGGGTCTTGAAGGTACACCGTGTCAGCTCTCAGTGGTTGGTGTCGGCTGTGTCAAGAAGCAGATCCCGTCTAACAAGTATGTCCTGCCACTCAAGGACACAGAAGGTCAAGTGGAAGACATCATGGTCTACGGGATAGACAAGATCTCCAGCGCCATCAACCCGATCGACACAAAAAGTGTTCCTGAAATCGCACAAGTGGTGAGACCAGTCGGTGAGATCGACGTGCTTGTAGGGTTCGAGTATGCAGGGTTCCACCCGGTTTGTGATCGTTCCCTGGGCCATCTTCTCGTCTTGAAGAACCGATTGGGTAGCTGCCTCGGGGGATCGCATCCAAAGTTAACAGAGAAGACGCGGCGCAAGTATCCTAGCCAGATCCTGCATGCAAGCGCAAAGGAAGTAACGATCAGAGACTTCTTTGAGACAGAAGCTCTGGGTATCCAGTGCACACCAAGATGCGGCAGCTGCCGATGTGGACACTGTCCACCTGGAGGGAAGGATTTTACATTGAAAGAAGAAAGAGAGCTAAAAATGATAGAAGACGGTCTGAAGTTCAAGTCGGAAGAGGGCCACTGGGAAGCTCAGTATCCGTGGATCAAGCATCCAAACAGTCTTCCGGACAACAAGGGAGCAGCACTGGCAACGTTGAAGTCAACCGAGAAGAGGCTCAAGAGGGACCCGGAACGAGCAGCTGTGTACCAAGCGCAGATGAAGGACATGATCGACAGAGGAGTAGCAAGGAAGGTCACAAACGAAGAAGCTGAAAGCTACGCCGGACCTGTCTACTACATCAGCCACCACGAGGTGATGAAGGAATCCAGTACAACTCCCTGCCGTATCGTTTTCAACTCTTCCGCTCACTTCAGAGGCTACACCTTGAACGACTTCTGGGTCAAGGGACCTGATCTTCTGAACAACTTACTGGGCATCCTACTTCGATTCAGGGAAGAAAATGTGGGAGTAGTAGGAGACATCAAGAAGATGTATCACTCAGTCAAGATCCCTCTACTGGATCAACACACTCACAGATTCTTGTGGCGTGACCTGGAAGACAGAGAACCGGACACATACGTCATGACGTCAGTATCATTCGGCGACAAGCCCGCTGGAGCGATGGCCATGCTGGCCATGCGCAAGACAGCTGAGCAGGGGCAACACCAGTTCCCGGACGCAGCAGACGTGGTGCTGAAGAACACGTACATGGATGATGTGATCTTCAGCACGTCAAGCCAAGATGAAGGCTCAGCTATCACGCAGAACGTGGAGAAGCTACTGAAGACTGGAGGATTTTACATGAAGCACTGGATGATGTCAGGAGAGAGACCAGGTGAAGAGCGTGACCTGACCGACAAAGTCCTGGGAGTCAGCTGGAGACCAGAAGAAGACACGTTCTGTTTCCAGATCAAGCTGGACTTCTCTTCAAAGAAGAAGAGAGTCAAGTCCATGCAGCCGTTGACGCCATCGCAGCAATCGGACGCTGTTCCCGATCCGCTGACAAAGAGAATGGTGCTCTCGCAAGTAAACGGCATCTACGACCCATTAGGGTTGGCTACACCCTTCACCATCAAGCCCAAGATCATGATGAAGAGGCTGTGGATGGAAGAGGCGAAGGAACTCGGCTGGGACGACCCCATCCCTGACAGTCGAAGGGAAGAGTGGACAGAACTCTTCCGCGAGCTCTGTGAAATGGAAGATGTCGTGTTCCATCGCAGCATCAAGCCTCCGCAAGCAGTGGGTAAGCCAACACTGATCATGTTCAGCGACGGATCAAACGAAGCCTTCGGAGCGTGTGCGTACGCAAGATGGGAGCTGAGTAACGGCAAGTTTGAATGTCGGCTCATCGCTGCCAAAACCAGAGTGTCGCCACTGAAGAGGATGACGATCGTGAGGATCGAGCTGAACGGAGCTGTACTTGCTGCCAGACTCGCAGCATTCCTGAAGAAAGAAATGCAACTTGAGTTCGACGCAACATTCTTCCTGACGGACTCCCAGATTGTCAGAGCCATGATACAGAAGGAGTCCTACGGATTCGCCACGTTTGCTGCTGTTCGCGTCGGCGAGATCCAACAGACCACAGACACGACTCAGTGGTACTGGGTCGAAGGACGACTCAATGGTGCAGACTGCATCACAAGAGGAAAGCACCCAAGTGAGATTGGCCAAGACAGTGAATGGCAAAATGGACCTGCCTTTCTGGAGCTCCCGAGCTCAGACTGGCCGCTGAAACAAGAGAGAAGCAGCACCTGTGAACTTCCAGAAAGACTAGCAGTCATCATGACATGTGATGAAACTGGAAGTGATGCGGCGAGTCTGCTGAACATCAACAAGGTTTCAAGATACCGTCACCTCCTGCGAGTCACGGCAAGAGTCATCAGCACCTTCCGGCTACCGAAGCCATCCCTGAAGAACGTGGCTCAGCCGCCTTCTGTAGAGTGTCTGGAAGCAGTAGAGAACTACTGGGTCAAGGAAGCTCAGAAGATGCTGCAAGAAGACATCAAAGGAGGGAAGTTTCAGAGACTGCGTCCAACAGTCAGAGAAGACGGCGTGGTGGTAGTCGGCGCTCGAGCTGAGGATTGGCTAGAGATCAGCTATAACCGCCAACAGCTCCCGCTGCTGCCATTCCATCATCGCCTGTCACTGATGTATGTGGAGCACATACACAAGCAGGGCCACTTAGGTACTTCTGCAACCACATCCAAGGTCAGAGAACGGTTCTGGATCGGGAACCTGCAGAGACTGTCCAAGACGGTACGGTACAGGTGCGTCACCTGTCGCAAACTGGACAAGAGAACGGAAGTGCAAAGGATGGGACGGCTGCCGCTGGAGAGGTTAAAACCAGCACCAGCGTGGAGCAGCACGTCACTGGACTATTTCGGTCCCTTACCGATCCGCGGAGAAGTGAACAAGAGATCCAGAGGCAAGGCCTACGGTGTTCTTTTCAACTGTATGCTGAGCAGAGCAGTGTACGTTGACCTGGCGCCTGACTACTCAACAGCTGGGTTCCTGATGGTGCTCCGCAGGTTCGTGTCCCTGCGTGGCTGTCCGTCAAAGCTGTTCTCAGATCCTGGTTCACAGTTGACTGCTGCCAACAGAGAACTTCGGGCTGCCGTCAGAGACCTAGATCCAGACACTCTACGAGAGTTCGGAGCAGAGAACGGCATGACATGGGAGTTCACTCCACCTGATGCACCTTGGCAGAACGGCTGTTCTGAAGCGCTCATCCGCTCCGTCAAACGGGCACTGCTGTCCGTGATCGGTGAGCAGGTGCTGAGGTTCTCTGAACTACAGACTGTCCTGTTTGAGGTGGCAAATCTGCTCAATGAGAGGCCGATAGGAAGGCAGCCGAAGGAAGTGGACGACGGGACATACCTCTGCCCAAACGACCTGGTGCTGGGACGAGCCAGTCGTCGTGCACCGTCCGGTCCGTGGCACCAGACGACCAACATCAGTCGGCGGCACGAGTTTGTCCAGCAGCTGATCGACGCCTTTTGGCGAAAATGGACGCGGGACTTCTTCCCCACGCTGCTGCCGCAGCAGAAGTGGCACGTGACGAGGAGGAATATTCAGATCGGCGACGTCGTGTGTCTCCAGGACTCCAACGCCGTTCGAGGTGACTGGAGAGTGGGCGTCGTGACGCGAGTGCGCGAGGGACGAGACGGAAGAGTCCGTGAAGTGGACGTCCGCTGCAGAAGCGCAGCCTCCAGCGGCGGCGGCGCGGCCAGACCCGCCGGCCGCGGTGTCGAGATCACCCGTTCTGTTCACAGGCTGGTGGTACTAGTTCCAGTCGACAAGCGCGACGTGGCGGTGGTGGCGAGCGCGACGTGACGGTGGTGGCGAGCGCGACGTGACGGCGGCGACGCGGCCGTGATGACGTGATAGCGTCATACCGCGGACTCGAGCATTGGCTGGCGTGGTGAGCGGTCACCGGAAGCGTCTGCACTGACCAGGTAGTGTTCAACAGTCACGAGACCTGACGGTGATTGCAGGAACTGATTGCTTTCAAATAGTGTTTAAGAGTCAGGATTTGTTCATTCGTGCTTTCACAGTGCTCATGAACTTGTGAGGTGGGGAGTGTTTCGCCGGATAGCGAAATAGCCATGAAAGAATATGTTTCGGATTTAGTGGCGTGTAGCTTTGAGAGGAATAGGGATGGATTCTCGCCACTGTTATACTGCTTCTGGTATTTGGTACTCATCGTCGCAGATATAATGTGTTTGCTTGATACCAGCATACAGATGCCAACTATGCTCAGGGAAAGTGCTCTTTGTTCGTCATTTGTCGGAATGTTTTCCTTTTGTTTATCGAAATGGTACGTATGCTTCGATTATGCGTAATGTATGAGTACTGAAGTACTGGTTCACAGCTGTTCAGGGATAGTGGTGTTTGTTTACGTTCTCGCATCTTCTTTCGGGCTGATGCCATGTTGGCAAGAGTTTCACGTGCTCCTAATGACGGGTTATAGTGTAAGAATCCAGAAACTGTTCCGTGATTAAGGTTATATGATATGCATAGTTAGATTGCAGCGCGAAATAAGCGCATTAGGGATTTTCTGACCAATATGTGAGGCATTAGGCCAAAGATAAGACTGCGTCAGATTTGCCACGCTTGCCGCGATATGAACAAATGTAGGAGGCATATCTTTCCATTTATAATTTGTGTTTGTTTGTTTAATTGTTGGTCTATTTGTGATCATTATAATTTTGTGTTGCAGGTTTTGAACATAGCTTCCATGATCTTGATCACTTCTCTGTGAAATATGAAAGCATGTTGGAAACTGCCTGTTTTGATTTGAAGTGAAGGACACGGTTGAAACAGAAGTCACTGTACACTGGTCACATTGGCATTTGCAAGAGGCAGTTGAATATGCTATAATAAATGGCAAGCATTTAGCATACCTATACAATAGGCTTAATAAGGTTTGTGTGATGTTATTTTTGACATGACAATATAAAGCTGATTCTGGCTAAATATATTATTATTGGCTAAATCTATGAATAACTAATGCTTGGGATCAAATGTTGAGGCACTATAGCTGACTGAAATGAGATGTCTGAATTTTCAACTTTGACAACCATTCTACAAAAGTAATGGATAGGTTTAGGAATTTTGGACATCATGCACCTATAGATGCATGATGACCACAATTTGGGAAGGTGTGTCTCAGTGGGGAAGATTGTGGTGTCAACACACATGTCAACACACATGTCTTGCCATGGTTAGAGTAATCCAGACTTGGTTGCATACTGACTGTGTCTGAGTGTTCTTGTGATTTCATTACTTTGTATTTCTTGTTTCAGAATGGCGTGATCATTGGCTACTTACCAATAAATCAATAAGCTAAATGACTTGAAGTCTATTTATGATCACACCATTCTGTACACCAACCAACAATATCTGCTGTAATGCCCAATGTGCGACGGTCGTTAGTATTGCATCAGTTACTAATGCAATACTAACGACCGTCGCACATTGGGCATTACAGCAGATATTGTTGGTTGGTGTACAGAATGGCATGATCATAAATAGACTTCAAGTCATTTAGCTTATTGATGTATTGGTAAGTAATGCTAAACTAAACAACACTAAACAAACTAATGCAATACTAACGACCGGCACACATTGGCCATTACAACAGATAGACATAAAATCGTTGGTTGGTGTACAGAATGGTGTGATCATAAATAGATATAGTTAGATTAGTTTAGATTTATAGATAATAAATAGTATTAGTATTAGTTGGTAATGCCAGAGAAATAAAACTAACCCCAGGCTTGTGTTGCATTTCCTGAGTATTCATGTTGGTAAGGGTTAGCTCCGCCTTAGTTTGTGTGAGTTTTACCTTAGCATTACATGAGTATTACCTCAGTAAGGGTAGGTTTTGCTAGTAAGGGCCTGATTGTTACTGTCATGAGTTGACAACTCACATAAATACTCAGGCAAAACGCATCTTTGTGCGAGTTTCGCCTTGGTATTGCATGAGTAATACTAAATAAATGTGAGTTTTACTGCTGTGAGTTTTGACAACTCAGGCAAGGCATGAAATGTGAGCAATTTTTCAGTGTACATGTTAAACCGGCCAATTCACGGCTTACCTAAAAAACATGAACTCATGAAAAGAAAACAACTGTGAACTGGTATGTTTGTGGCTTAAAGGAAATAGTTCACCTTTAATTTTTTTTTACCCAACACGATTTGATTATATTTTTTAATACAATTTCTTTTTATATTGTCAAAAATGGCCTTATATCGCGCCGATTCAGGACAGAAGGCCGTAATTTTTTATTGTTTATCAAAACTATATGCATACTCTCTGAGTCAGAGTCCTGACGTCACGCGAATGTAAAAAATGGTTCAGCCAATCAAATTCGGAAGTAGTCGCGTAAAGATTTGGAGATGTGCCAACCGGCGGCCGGCGATTCGCTTGCTAGCACCAGCTGCAAGCTGATTGGCTGATGGTATAGCCTCTACCCGGGCTAGAACCAGTACAACATTCTTTCGCCAGCACCGCATTCCTTCGCCAAAAACTCAAATATATTCGACTGGAGTCTTTTCAGTCAAGAAAACTTGCAGATGGGGGTTTCCCAACACGGGCTACAAAACTGCTATCTCAGTTTAAAACTAATGTTGAAGGTGAACTATTTCGTTTAATTACTTGTGAGCCATGCTTGTGTCTCCCTGTATCACGGTCATTAACTGTTACATGTTACGTTAAAATTATTAGTGTGGTTAATGTAAACAAGAAACCACAATACAAATAACCAGGGACGTAGGAACTATGTTCACGTTGGGGGGCAGAGGCATTCTGAAGTCGATTATTTCCATGCAATGCCCATAGGCATAATGTTAAAATCCAAAATGTGTGTGGGGCAGGGGGGGGGGGGGGGGGGCTGCCCCCCCCCCCTGCCCCCTGTTCCTACGCCTATGCAAATAACCATGAAAAAACACCATAAGTATGATACCCGACTGCCAGTCGGCATTATGTTATCACCTTGTTCACTACTACTGGTCAGAGAAGTCTTGTAAATAATGTTAATTCATTGAAAACAATGCTTGCCATGTATTACAACATTGCACAAATGGTGTGAGACTACAGTAAATTATAAATCAATTCTTACAAACACATGTATGTCATGAGGTGGTCCGCATGGTATTTGAGACACTCAAATTCTTCAGAGATTCAACTAATACTTCAGTTTAGTGCTTCACATAAATACCTTGTATGCTCTTGATGTAAGTTTCAATGTAAAATCATCACACCAGCTTCTAATATCGTCGCCAGGCTCACAACATATGAAAGCAAGGCAATCAAAACAACTTTCAAGGCCATCGGAGCACTAAAACAACGCCATAAATCCTTGCGTAGTTTTTGACAGAAAATCAAGGCCCTGAAATATTATTTAGCATAAGCTACGCCCTTTTATGAAACGCAAATGCCGTAACTTACGAACAATTCGGTGTTTTGACGTAAATGAAGTGGTGTAGTTTCAATGGCGTAGCTTACGCCGTTAATTTCTTTATGAAACGGAATCGGCGTAGGTTACGCCTAAATCGGCGTCAAATACGTAGGTTCGTAGGTTACGCCGCTTTATGAAACGAGGCCCTGGTGAAAATGCCGCAGGCTATATTTCCATAGACGTTGGTCGGAGTGAGCTAAAAATGGCACAGGCGTGTTCTGAGCCCCCAAGAACCCCTTGCACAAAGTTTCATCAAAATCTGAGATGTAGTTACCTTCGACGATACACGCCGATCGACGCTGATCTCGACGCGCCGATCTCGGTATAACATGGCGTGCGTGCACCAACGTTATACGTATACCTGGGCACTTGCGCGACACGCTGTCTACGTGTGATGCAAAGTTTAGATGTCAGTCCATTAACACGCCGAGATTCTTCACCTCCTTTGACTCAGCAATGGTGGTCGCACTGAAGCTAAGCGTGACTGGCGTTAAATCGCGGAGCATCGCTGGCGTTCCCAATGCAACCATCTGCGTCTTTGTGGCGTTTAGTTTCATGCCGTTATGACAAAACCACTGGTACACTCGGCCAAGCACGTCCTCCGTGAATAATCAGCTGCTGCACGTCACGCTTCCTACCTGTAACCATTAGTTGCGTGTCGTCAGCGAATTGGACTACACTGACACCGTCTGGCACATACAGAGACTCAGACTGGTTATTGATTCAACTTTTTTGGAACAATTCAATCATGATTCATTTTGGAATCTGAATGATTCAATCACCGTTCGATTCACGGATACAATTTTAATAATTGATTCCTTCCGATTCAAAGAATCAAAACAAATATTTTAATCGATTCACGTTTGATTCAACATTTAAATATATGAGGTGAATTTATGTAAAATCGATACAAATGGATGCTTAAAGATGCATATATATGAGCATTAAAACATTGTTACAGCAATAGTATTTAAGTATAAATGAATGTAGCCACTGGGACTGCATGTATTTGCGCAATATACCAGTGTACTTGAATCGTTAATCTTTTGATTCAATCAGCCTTGATTTGATGCGGGTTTTGATTCAATCACGAATCATGAATCATACGATCTGGTGGTGTATCAATTATGTCTTGATTCAAGGAATTTTGATTGAACGATTCCAATCGATTCAATCAGTATCGAATCAACAACCAGTCTGTGACACAGACTAAGGTCATTCGCGAACAGCATGTACAACACCCACCTCAATGATCCGCCCTGGTACACACCGATCACATTTTCCTTGGAGTCTGAAAGGAGAGCCGTTCCGTCCGCGCACCTCACCTGGACCTGCTGCGAGTGGTGTGTCAAATAGTCGCGGAACCAAGAAGCATCTACGCCGTACATAGAAAGTTTTTTTTCTTCCAAAAGTCTGTCATGAGGAACCACATCAAAACATTTTGCGAGATCCAATAATACCAAAATGCAAATGTTACCGCTACCCATGGCTTGAACAGCCTGATATGTTATGACGTGAAGCGCCGTTTCAGTAGAACGTTGTTTTCGATAGCTGTGTTGTGCGTCCGAAAGCAAATAATTTTCCTCGAGGTAGGCTGATAGTTGTTTTTGCACTACACGTTCAACTAATTTCATGATCGGGGGCAAGATCGAGATGGGTCGCGTGTCGGATGGCTCGGCAGACACCTTGCCCTTCGGTATAGGGGTCACCAACGCATGCTTCCAATCACGCGGTACCACGCCGGTGGCTAGGCTAGCATTAACAACATCTAATAGCGCATGGCCTACCCCTGAGAAGAATAACTGCAACATGCGTACAGTTACAAAGTCCTTCCCTGTTGAGTTCGATGATTTCATTGACATGAGGGTGGCATACATGGTGTCTAAGTCAATTGCCTGCACCTTAAATGCACATGTCGACACTCTTGGGAGTCGCGTAGGCACATGCATAACAGCAGCCGGGACACTAGCAGCCGTGGTAGGACCGATCGTAACGTAGTAGTTATTCAAGGCATTCGGTGTGATCCTCGGTATTTCACAAGTCTGCTGTTTCCGACCTATCACCGGCCGCAGCACACGCCACAGGCCCCTCGGTCACCGCGACTGATCGCACCCGCGTACTTCGCACGGCTCTCGTTCCGCACGGCACAGTCGGTTCACTCTTTTGCACTCGGCGCGGTCGTTTCCGGCGAGGGCCGCGCGGCGGCGCTGCAGTAGTTGTTGCGTTTGGGCGCTTACAGGCGGCGCAGTCACCTGCCTCTCACACACATGTTTGAGCGGTGCGACAGTATTCAGTCGATCAATGAAGGTCTGGTGGAAAACGGTCCACTTACGTTCCGTGGTTTCACAATCAAAGACAGGGGCCCAGTCTATCTCAGCAAGCTGCTGGTTAAAAACAAAAATGGTCTATCCTGCTAATGGCTCGCCGGTACACATTAGACTGGCGAGCGGGTATCACACGACTCTCACGGGCCAGCAACACACAGGTGAAGTCATGCGGACCGCCATAATGAGACCTCGTAACACCGACACGTCGAATCAGTTCAGGACGGTTGGTAATGACGACATCCAACAAAGAACTGGCGGGACGGTACGTGGCGCGGCTCCTCTTGGTAACATGGAGCCCATACGTGGTACATACAATAACGGATCCAGCCTCCCAATATGGGGGGGGGGGGGCTAATTTCACTGGGGCCTTCCGGGCTCCAGGGGCCTCCATATGACCTAAAAGGTACCCCCATTTTTCCCTTTGCGGATTTGGGTTATTTTTTTCCGCTATGCTATTCTTACGTGTAAGGACGTGTCAATTAAGTGCAAAAATAAAATTGATGGATATTTGCCTCCAAATATCTCATTTTTTTCTAATTTTACATGCTATTTTATATGCAAATTAGTTATTCGCTTATACCTTGTGACTGAATAAAGCTAGAAGGGCACGGTAAACGCCATTTTGTTGTTATCATCAAGACGTGATGAATGCTGTGCAGCATGACTTCTTTCTGATATTTCATGACCTTGACCTAAGGTCAAAGTCACGGCGCAAGGTCACCTTTCCAAATTTGACCTACACGGCGATGTTATATAGCTTTGAACTTGACATGAAGATAGGAATTAATTGGTATTAAAATAATTGCGCGATCGATGATGATTATAAAGCAAACTGAGACATTTTCGGGCTTTCCTTACACCGAGAAGGGAGCTATGAAGTTCGAGGAAATCACGCGCGTGTTCTCCGTGTTTGCAGAACTTCCTTGACGTCCGGGATCTGCCGGTCAAGCAAATCACGCAAGGAAAATGGATAAACCACTGCATTTTTTAAATCGATAAACCACTGCATAAATATCTACCAGCTTCAACACAAGTTTCAACACTCACAATTTGCTCATACGCTTCTTCATTCATCTTCCACCACGATACTCAGCACAAATTATTCATGTTTAGGTCTAGTATAGACCTAAACATACGCGAAATCAAGCAAAATGATAAAACCCTGCAACACGCAATCTCGGAAAACACGACAACAAGTTCAGAATTTTGAACTTTTCATCGTTCCGTCCCTGACGTGTCTGCGGAATTTCCTTGATGTTTCATCCGGGATCTGCGTGATGTGCCAATGTAGCTCACCCAATGCATTTACTATCAGCTGAACTTGCTCTGTCCCGCAAATCCTGACAACACGGATAACACGCACGTGATTTACAGGAAATCACGCATGCTGTAGCCTGGGCTTAAAGCTACGACACTTGTTGCTAAGGCCAATCAAATCGCTCACGAGGATGGGCGTTAGCTGCCACGTTTCGATATGCGATTATCGGCCCATTCCGGTAAACCTCATGATACTAGCTTATGGTACTACTACTACCACCATAGTCATTGGCGGATCCATAACGGTGGTTTGGGGGGTGGGGGGCACGGGTGGTGGTGGGGGAGGGGGCAAATTCCCAAAAATATCACACAATTCTGAAAACTCATCGGATTTCGCTTGCTTAGCATTGATAGCTGATTAAAAAAAAAACACTTTCCTTTGTAAAAGTTGCTTAGATTGTCTTCTTTATAAGGAAATGCGCCAATTGCAGGCGGTTTGGAGGGGGGGGGGGGCATGGCCGCAATGCCCCGCCCCCTGGATCCGCTAGTGACCATAGTCTGCAACGGATTTAATTAACGAATTTCTTATTCTATAAATAATTATTAATTGTGATTATATATTATTTAAAATTTAACATATGAATAATTTAATAGTAATGCATAAATATAGTAGTTAACCCATTAAGTAAGTACCAAGGTGTGTTCTAGATGGGCTGGATCAACAGTTTTCGGGTCACATAGGGAGAGCCACGTCCCAACATAGCTTCGAAAACTTCCGCCCCCTAACTTCAAGCGTTTTCGAAATATAGAGACACCGCCTCTAAACGGGACGGTCCCGTTTTGATCAGATGATCCGAGTGATAGTAGTGCTTTGGGGGGGGGGGGTTGGTGGGGGGGGGAGGGGAGTGATTCTCGCCCACCCCGTATTCCAGCCTATAGCTATATGCCGCCGTGGGTGAGGAGGAGAACCACTCCCCTCCGGGGCGGGGAACCGAATGACTTGCGCCAGTAGCCAGACTCGAACCCGGAACCTTGGGATTCCGAGTCCGACGCTCTACCAACTGAGCCACCCGGCCCCCAATAGTAGTGGCCAGGCGCCGCTCCGCCAGCCGTTCCCCCGCGTGCGTATTGCGTGTGCCCGGTAACCTGACCCCTGTTTCTCTCCCCTCTACCACGCTGTTTTCTTCATTAGTGACGTGACAGACATGGCTCGGGGTACGTGGAAATCGACCGTGGGGACAATTCAGAGATTTGTTTAGGCAGTGGAGCAGTTAATGTTCCTATACTGGATCCTATTCCCATCCGACACCGCCAATCCGCCTTTCTGCTCGGCTGCTTCCCACTTCACATACCACGGTGTTGAACTAGGGCCGGACCATCGCAACTGATTCATGTTCCGTCCGCTCACAAGGCTAACAAGGAGGCCACTAAGCGAGGGCTATTCCGACTGGCTGTATTGGGATTCAATACACATGTGGAAAGATTCCAAGCTGCTGATCCGTTCCACGCAACGTTTGCTAGCTTCAGAGCAGAGTTCACCATGGGCCGGGCTGGCGCTATGGTCCATGGGCCGGGCCTGGGCCGGACCTGGGCCGGGCCTGGGCCGGTCCTCAACTTTAAGGAAATCACCGGGTTCTGGACGGGCCTGGGCTGATAATGTTGAAGTAATGCGCGCAAGCTAAGGTCAGCTTAAAAATATGTTAACCAGCAGTTCACTTACACAGCAACACACTGTAGCTGTGGCTGTGGCTTCTTTTTTTGGGTTAGCATAGTTGGTTCATTGTTTCACATTTATAGTATACAAGTAAATATGTTAGGACACAAGTAAAAATGCCAGGCCCGGTCGGGCCTGGTAGATTAATGATTGCAAATTTTGTGAAAATAATTATATGCTTAATCTGAACGGGCCGGACCGGGCCTGGACGTCAATATTATGAATTTGACCGGGCCTGGGCCGGGCCGGGCTGGGGGGTGGTGGGCTCGTGGCGAGCACTGCTTCAGAGCAAGTGTGATAACATATGTAAGAGACAATCCCGTCTGATGTTGGTGATTGATGATTGGTTGTCATGTGATTTTAGTATCAGTTAGATACTCACAAGATTTAATCAGGTCATAAACACCTACAATTCTGCTATTTCGGATGATTTTACATCGGTGACCTAAGGCAAAGTCTATTTTGTGACCTCCCAATTATAAGTCATTGGGGAAACATGCAAATGCATATAAATCCAAAGGAAATCGGTAAATTTGGCCAAATTTCAACAGAGTCCCGCATCTTTGGTAAAATACAAAGATCCAGAAGCGGATCTACGGTTGGGAAAAATGGGCAATTGCCCCCCCCCCCCAAAAAAAAAAACGCCTGAAATCGGCGCAAGATTGACACACTTCTGATATAGAAGAAAGTCTAAGCAACCTTTACTAAGGAAAGTTAGCTTTAAATCAGCTATCAATGCATAAGCAAGCCAAATCCGATGCGTTTTCAGAATCGTGTGAGACTTTTTTTAATTCCCCCCCACCCACCCAAAAAAAAACAACACCCGTTCTGGATCCGCTAATGTAAAAATCCATGTGGTATTTTTATCCTGTGACCTCCACGAGGTAAAATCTATTCACCCTGCTGAGGTCATTCCGCATTCGTCATTTTTCCTCCATAACTTTGTTGTTTACCGAACCAGTAAGTAGTGGCGATGACGAGCGAACGCGAAGGAAATGTATGGTGAATTCCAACTCGATCAGGGAAGGAGTTTCTGAGATACAAATACGTGGTGCACACGTGCGCACGTGCAAAAGCACCCACCCTGACTTGTGGAAAAGTGGCGGCTGAGAGATCCCTAACCACACACCAAATTTAGACACAATATCAGCTCGCAGTTGCCCCCACCCACCCTAAATTGTGTGGCGACGTTCCTGATCCAACAGCCCCCGATCTCCACCACTCTGCCGCTAATGAGCAATTGTTAAAAGAATATTAAATTCGAGATATGCAGGAAATAATTTAACCCGGCATTGACTGGGGTCCCAGCAGAACCCTATTGACTGGGGAGGAAGGGGGGGGGGGGCTTACACGCCCCCTGGATATCTTCCGAACCAATGATCGCAGCGAGACGCACAAGGCGGCAATCAAAAGCTCTCAATGAGACAAATCTAAAACATGGTTACAAATGTCAAAGTGAGGTCAAATGTCAGGTCACGGTCAGGTCAAAGGTCAAAATCAGCGTATTTGGGTTCATGGGCCATTACTTTCCATCCAAAGCCTTCGATTGCGACCAGTTTCACCCAAGTGCTGCCAAAGGTATGATACATATCCCGAAAGAGCTGAAGTGAGATTGTTGGCCAAGGTCAAGGTCAAGGTCAGGTCGCAAAAGGTCACTATGCTCAAATATCTACGAAAGTCATGCAACACATGTTTTATGAGTTATTTTCCACGTATAATTCGATAGTGATAGTCATTTTACCACCTGAATTCATTTACGTGAAGTAAATGTCAATTTCAGGTCAAGTTCAGGTCACCGAAGGTCAACATGTTAAATTGTTAATCGAAACAAAAAGGCATGTTGCTAGACTAGTTTTGTCTCGGAAATACAGTGGTGGATTTTTTTTTGTATGTATCGAGTCAATAAAGCCCCAAAAACGCAATTTCAAAATATGGACGTCATATAGTTACCATCTTTAGATTCCATAAATCAGTCAAAATGGATATATCAGTTTGAAATTTGGCATGGTAGTTGCCTAGGTATGGTTCTCTGACATATCTTCCGGTTGTTTGAATATTTTGTAAATTTTGTTTTTGTGATAATTCCCCCCAAAAGAATTTTTTGCATTTTTTTGGGGGTTCAAAACTAAAAATATCACAAATCCGAGACAGCCAGTTTTTAGCCGTTGCAATTTTCAATCTTTTGGCGTTTTTCGATTGCATTTTGCTTAAAATGTGCATTTGTACGGCTTGGCAAAGTTAGCTGATTTTGGTGTTAAACTCGTGTGTAGTGACGTCACTAAATTCGCTATAAATCGAAAAAATGTATATCCGATATTTTATATTTTTGACACAAGACGTAAAAATGATTTATAAGAAGGTACCGAAGTCTCACGCTGATAGCGCTTTTAGTTTTTTTGCAGCTATTGAGACAATTCATCAGGGGCGGGGTGGGGGGGGGGGGGGGGGGGGGGGGCGGCGTTAAACGCCCCCCCCAATAAATGGCGGGTTAAAGATACTTATTTTGGCTGGGAAATACTAAAACTTAGGAATATCATGACATTTGCATTGTATTTATATACATTTATCACCAGGTAAGCATATTTTTATTTTAATTGAATACCTATCAAGCGAAAAATGACATGGGAATACTGAAGTCAGGGTGGGCAACATTTCTTTACTGAGGGGGAAAAAACGGCTCACTGTGGAGCATTCCCCCCCCCAGTTAACCCGCGCACTGCAGGGGGTAAATGTATTGATTTCCGCCCCCCCCCCCCCCCCCCCCCCCACCCCACTCAGGTTTTTCGCAGAAAACGAAAAAAACGGCGGCGCGCAGCGCCGCCGGGTTTTGCACACCTGTTAGGACATCAATTGCGCACACTTCGA
>JAXIVJ010009406.1:0-7500 GCA_036785665.1 Chirona hameri | reverse complement strand
AAAGGTATTACAAAAACGGATCTAATAAACGTTTGAGGCGAGGCAAAAATAATTTCAAGAAATTGTATTCAATTTTAAGGTGTCTGGGGCTACCCATCGGTCGGGGATACCCACAAATACAAAGCCTTACGGAAGCATCTACAAATATACCTACGCTACTTTGATCGGAATGTGTCCTTTTAATGCTTATACAGATAAAATTGATTCACCTAGTACTGGGGTTTATAGTCCAATATTGGAGTAGCTTCCACAGTTCTTTGAAACATCTTCAAGAGCTTCGGTGCCCCCCCCCCCCCTTCCACCGTTATTATTGCTATGATTTGTTCTTTCGTATATGCCTCTTTACAAATCTATCAACTTCCTACATTACTTGTCCGTTCATCGTAACATTCTATTCAATCCGTTTTTGTCAGTCAGCAAAGCACGCTAAAATAACGCACACGATGACGATAATTGCGTTCACCTGAGATAGACATAGGCTACGGGCCCGGCCTGCCCGCTCCGAACTCGCGGCTTCTCGGCCCTCTGCGAGCGTCATGCCCAGAGGGCATTGACCCAGCTGACCCGGCCCGCACGGTTCAAACCACGTGACCAAATTGCCTGACGCTAGCCTTTACGCAGGAGCCCCATTCATTCAGCCGGCCTCCACCAACCCCAGTCGCGCGGCTGATTCGAGAGCGCTGATTGGCCGCGTGCGGTCATGGCTGGCTGGGGCATCATAGGCGTATGTAGGAATTAAGTTACGAACTTAGACGATAGATGGCTCTGAAGATTGTTCACAAATTGCAGAAAATTGGTGATTGGAAAATAAAAAAGAGCGATTCATATTTAGGTAGACAAAGCCAGCGACCAGCACACAAAATTTCGAGCGATTCTTCCAAACGGTTTAGAAGATATAAGCGATTTGCTGAATAGTCACCTAATAGTACCTACCATTACTTTTGCAGTGACCTGTACCAGCTTTATTTATTCTATTGTAATTTGTAACCGGTGAAAAAATAACTTCTTCGAACTATATTCGAAAAAAATAACTTCTTGTATTGTATGTACCAAGCTTTATTTATTCTATTGTAATTTGTAACCGGTGAAAAAATAACTTCTTCGGAAATATGCACGGTAGTAATGTTAAAAATATATGTAGCATTATTCGATAGGCACTGACAGGCAATGATGACAGTCATTTTCAACAATGAAATCACCACACATGTAAGCTCTATGTAAACAAATGTTAACACAATCTGTTTGGGCTTCGCTTCCCAAGTTGATACATAACCCAGTTATTATTGTTACATAGAGAGCTATTTCATACTAATGACGAGAAGTGGCAGCCATCTGTCCGCTGTCCCGTTCGGATGTCGCCCCATTGACTCCGCGCACCTTGCAGTCACAACCGCGAAATTTGGCAGTTTAGTGGGGGATGTAGGGTCGCACTATCGTATGCAAATTTTGCGTCCATCCATGATAGCAATAGTCTGAAATTTTAATAATGATTAATATGACGTGAATATCAAAACTTGTAGGCGCCTCCCGGCTGCCACTGAACTGGCTTTTTGCTTTCGGGAGACACTGGCTCAGTGGTAATAACCTAATGGGGGTCAGGGTATTTGCTAGATATTTAGGAGGTCGGTGGTCAGAAGCGTATCCAGGATTCAGCTCAAGGGGGGGGGGGGCAATTTTTCTCAGGGGGGCATAAAGTATCCCCAGCAAAAAAAAGCAAACTCACCGGATTTGGCCCATTATGTTTTAAAAAGGCATATTTTCACCATTTTTCTCTTTAAAAAATCAAAAAAATAATTCATTTTTTCGACCAAAGGGGGCACGTACTCCCCTTCAGGGGAGGGGGGCAATTGCCACCGTCCCCCCTCCCCTTGTGTACGCCTATGTCGGTGGTGCGATACAAGGCAACGTCACTGGCGTGTTTTTCTATCTTCTTCCTACGCTCAGCGCATCTCACTGTTCGGCGTGCTGACCGACCCGGGGTGCCGTAACTGTACCAGGAGGACAGATAGCGCTGGGTTCGGTGACCGTCCGGCTCGTTATGTGGAGTAGTCGCTTCAGGCACGTAGCCAAGGGGGGGGGGGGTGGAGGGGTTACGTGGGCGCCCCCCCCCTTCCCCCGTTATATATATATATATATATATATATATATATATATTATATATAAATATATATTTATATATATATATATATATATATATAATGAAAATAACTGAAAACTTGGACGGCCTCTGGAGGCCTTTGAGTGTCACACATTGACAGTTTCTGGAAATTTGCGAAAGACATTTATACACTAGTATGCGGAGTCTTTAGCTAATTGCTGGCGTCCTTGCGCTACTACTACTATCGTTTGAGTGAATGCATGTTAACATGGAAGAAGGGGGGTCATTTTTAAGCTTGAGTGTGGCCCTGAAGGTCAAATTTGAAAATGTCCACAAATAGGGGCTATGATTTTCGGTCCGGCATGTGCTCTTCTATATTTCCCTGAGTTTGGTTGAAATCGCCACGTCCCGCTAAACTCAGCGAGTTTGAGTGACTGCATTTTCCGACGGGTCTGGGGCTTTTCGTGGGCAAGATAGGGAAAGTTCAATGGAATGGTTGTATTCGTTGCAACGAAAGCTTACGAATGATACCCCCCCTTATAACGTTTTTAATGGTGTCGGTGTCGGGTTCTAAAAGAGAGAGTCAATTGACCGGGGGGATTTTTTTCTTCCTAATTATCACTTCTTACAGCCAATGCAGGAACACGCGGGGCGGGGGACATCCTTGTATTGAATTCCCGCCATGCTCCTGTCTGTGTGGTGTGGGGGGGGGGGGGATTTGCCCTAATGCCCCCACCCCTCTGGATTCGCCAGTGGTAAAAACCAGACAAACCCAATTTACCTCTTCTGTCGCTTTCAAACATTTTGTTTTGTAGCTGAGTTCATGCTGAGTCTGATCTTGAACTAGTTGAAATGCTAAAAATTGTGAGGACCTCTACTCATAGCACCATATACAAGCACCGGATAAGTATCAAAGCATGGTTGCCAAATGGTGTCAGATTTAAAATTGGTACCTGAAATTACTTGAGTCTGGATATGACCTGAGCCAAAGTAGCCATCCCAAGCTATAGTAATTTAAAATAACCATGACAATGAAAAAATATAACTTGACCTACATATCACAAAGTGTGTATTTTATTTGGCTACATGTTTACAGGGAAAAGGAAAACAACGATACCCAAGTCCGAGTCACAAATCCTCAAATACTGTCGAAATGCGTTCCACGCACGCATATTCAGCGCTATAAACTTTGGCGCCAAACGCTGACGTTTTTTAACTTACGTTTGGTTGCAGGAATCGCTCCAGATCGCAAATAGCGCCAGACCGCGCCACGCATATTGGAAATGTCGAATATAAAGTCAAGGCCCATCATACTTAGGGACAGCGGGCGTACCGAGTTCAATTATCAGGTCATGTCAGGTCATGACCTGGTCCTTTGGAATCCCGAGGCGCCCATGCAAAGCTGGCGCCCTCTCCGATCAGTCACGACGCTCCCTCTGCCAGTGACACTCCGGCCGTGAGAGACGCTCCCCCCCGCCATTGACGACTTTTTGTTGTGGCCCAGTGACGGCGCCCCACCGGCCAGTGAGGGCCGTCCCCTGCTCATAGACGGTGCCTCTCCGGCCCGTGACAGCGGCCCTCCCGGCAGTGACCACGCCCCTCCGGCGAGTGACGGCGCTTCTCCGCTAGTGACGGCGCCCTCCGGCGAGTGACGGCGCCCCCTCCGACTAGTGACTGCCCCTCTTTCGGCGAGTGACGGTTGCCCCTCCGGCCGTGACTCTCCCTTCCCGCACAGTGCGAAGTGGAGAGGCGCCCCCCCCCCTGGCAAATTTCGCCAATATTAGTGGCGCCCTGTCGATCAGGTGGCGCCCCTCAAGGCAATGACCTGGTTCTTTGTGAATTTCCTGCGTACGCCACTGCTTAGGGAGTCCTAAGTCAGTAACGCACAAGATATTACTTTGGCATTGGTTTTGGCATCGGTCCATACTTGGTTCTCCAATATATATTCCGGCCCTTTTCATATGATTTGATATTTTATATGATTTTATGAAGAAAACAAATTCGAGAAAGATAAAAAAATCCACCATATCAAAATTTCCAAACATGTTCAAAAACTGCTACTTTCGTGCCACTTGTCTCTATCCCTACTGCTACCACAACCGGAATGTATATTGGAGAACGAAGTATAGACAATACCCCACACCAAATTCTCAAAGCAATATCTTTAGTTTTGGCTGACTTATGGCTACTTAAGTATGATGGTCTGGATTTTGTATTCCAACATTCCAAATATGCACGCACCACTTTCCATCCTGCTACCAAAATTCTTCAAAATAGAGGAAACACGAACGAGAGAAAAAAAAAAGAGCCTGCTATGATTTGGATCAGCAGGCTATAATAATAGTAATATAATTAATATATTATTTATAATAATAGCAGCTATAATAATAGTATGATAAAGAGAGGGTAGATTCACCAAATCACTGCTCATGCTCACTCGGAGAAGCAAGCTGCCCCATTTCAGGCTGCATTTTTGCAGCCCAAGTACATGTTGAGCCCTGTGGTAATAGCAAGAGCCGCACACACTTTGTCCCTTTCCTATAGGAACCAAACCTTGCAAAACTAATTTATACTATGCTAGATTACATTAGGCTACAAGAACCTTGTCAGTCAGCATCTCCTTTTTAATTTTCTTTTGATGCCTTTTCCTTTATTACAGGCCTCAGCTTTTATAGTAAATCCAACTTTGGTTAGGTAAGGTAATGTTATGCATAATTTATAAGCCTCCATATGGCATTTTTTGCATGTCTTATAGGTGACATGGATACACACCCAAATCCGGATTCAGAATCCATCACTGTCCCATTATTATTTCTGAAAAAAATGATAGGCTACGCTACCACCAGAAATGAGAATAATAATCATTATTTCATACCTGCTCTGGTACATATCTGGGAAATCAATCATAGCTACACAAAGAAGAACATTGGGATTTTTTTCTTCAAACTGAACCTAATTACCCTACTTAAAGGGACATTGCCACCTTTCTGGAAAGTTGTCAAATATATGCCGGTTGTACACCGAAAATATGAGTAAGTGCTGCTGGAACGATGGTGATATTTTTTACCTCTCGAAAACGACACTTAACTTGATAAAAATTAAGTTGTTTAAATTTGGATAGATGACGTCATATTGAGCTCTAGAGAGCTATACAGTAATCCTTTACGCTGCCAAAATATAGCACACTTTTTTCGAGACAATTCTGGCGCTTTGAATACAAAACCAACCAACCATTGAAACGTATGAGTCTCGTACACCACCGTCAAAACTAGGAGCAGATTCAAACTGCATTTGATATTTCAGGCATTTCGGATTTCGCTGAAAATTGATACACTAACCATATCCGATCGCTGATCACGAATCATTATGTTTTTGATCTGGGATTGTTTCGTATCTTACGAAATGCGGGACGGTCATACATACATACGAAGGTCCGCCGGTGTATCTCGATTTCGCTGAAATTGGTCCACAGACGATATCCGATACGCTGATCACGAATCAATATTTTTGGTCTGGTATTTTTCGTATGTTACGAAATACGGACGGTCATACATACATCGAAGGTCCGCCGGATGTCGATTTCGCTGCAATTGGGTACACAAACCATATCCGATGCGCCTGATCACGAATCCAATGTTTTTGGTCCTTGGATTTTCGTATCTTACGAAATACGGACGGTCATACATACGAAGGTCCGCCGGGTAATCTCGATTTCGGCTGAAAATTTGTGTACAGAGTACAGACCATACTTAAGACCTGAACATCGAAATCTTCCGTTTGATATTCCAGCATGATTTTATTTCGCTGACAGTGTAATGTTTTCTACATTATTTTCGTATCGCAAGTGCAGGAAACGGTTAACAGTATCATACACCACATTGTGCACACCCTTGACTAAGCTGGGATGCAACAACTTGATGAACTATTTTCAAACCGAAATGTGTGACGAATGATGCGACAAAATGCATCCTTGGTTACCAAAACCACACGACAGTGTCCCTATTTCAGCCTTTACCGAGAAAAAATAAAAGGCACCGTCAAACACAGCCATCAGATTCTTTTAAATGAGACGATCTGCTTCAGGCAAAAACGCAGGTAAAGGGAAAGGAAGTAGCCGGCCGGAAGCGGGGCGGCACCTGGCTGCGCTCGGTCAGCTGGCTCAGCCCTGCCTGCCTCCTTCGAGGGACGCTTTGGCCGCTGATGCTCGGCTCCGGACTCGGACTGGGGCAGGACGCTTCTTTACCGCCTGTGGGTAGAGAGGGCGGTCAACTCAAGGGTGGGGGGGGGGGATCTCAGGTCATGCACGACCACACAACATACAGTACAACAACCAGCGTACAACAACCAGGGTCAGACACAAGCATCAGGTCACATGGGATCAGACACAGCGGCAGGTCACATGGGTCAGACACAGCAACAGGGTCAAACGGGTCGATAGGCACAGCAGCAGGTCACACAGGTCAGACACAGCAGCAGGTCACATGGGTCAGACACAACAGCAGGTCACACAGGTCAGACACAGTGGCAGGTCACACAGGTCAACACAGGTGGCAGGTCACACGGGGTCCAGGGACACAGCAGCAGGTCACACAGGGTCTGACACTAGTGACAGGTCACACGGGGTCAGACACAGTGGCAGGTCACACAGGGTCAGACACAGTGAGAGGTCCACAGGGTCAGACACAGTGGCAGGTCACACAGGGTCAATACACAGTGCATGGTCACACGGGGTCATGACCAGTGGCAGGGTCCACAGGGTCAGACACCAGTGACCAGGTCACACTGGGTAAGGACACAGGGTAAACACTTTCTGTCAGTGCACCATCTTATGTACAGTATGATGTCACACAGCATCATATGGTAACATCAGAAAACAGAGGCATTGTGCACCAGGCAGCATTTCCATATTTCTTCCTGACGGAAGCCATTATTAATTATAAATAGGTTAGATTAGGTTAAGGGTTGCATTAATACATCGGACAACTTATTTACGCTTTAGGGGTTAGGTTTTGTCTACAAGATGGTCTGGGGGTCTGGGGTACAACAGCTCCCAGTAGGGCTGCAGCGCATGTGATGCGGATTGTTCTATAATGCGTTGGTCCCTGTACCGTAATTGCTGTAAAGTAGTCAGGTTTGATTATGTATTATAATTGCTTCCTGACACACCCTGGTTAGGTTTAATGCCTTTGTCCAGAAGAATATGGAATTTTTGCTGTGGTGCACATTGCAGCTGCTTTTCTGATGTTACCCCACCATGTGCTGGCCATACTGGAATGGAATTACACGGTGCACTGACAGTACCCTACCGAGTCCGAATATTACTACATGTATCACTTTTGGTCAAATAATCTTACATTTCCAATAATTTATAATTTTGCTCACTGAACAATGAACATCATCAC
>JAXIVJ010009405.1:0-51167 GCA_036785665.1 Chirona hameri | reverse complement strand
GCCATCATGTCTGTTCATTTCGGCCTGACGGCCTGACCTGTGAGTGTGTGTCGCCCCTCGCCATCATGTCTGTTCGTTCACGCGCGTTGTCGGGCCGGACCAGCCGATACCGGAGGGGTGGGGGACGGGATGGGATGGGGCGGGGTGGGGCGGGGTGATAACCCACGACCGACACGTCCGGCAGTGATGAACGCATCATCAAAGCCGCCGCGACCCCCCCCCCCCCCCGCGCCCCGTCCCGGCGGACCGCCACCGTGTATTAAACCGTGCCCACTATAGCGATATCAGCACACACAGACACACACACAGGGACACACACAGGGACACACACCCGCGCGCAGATGGCACACGTCACCGACACGGTGACAATGTGTGCGTGTGACGCTGTGGACGGGACCGCGTGACGCCGTGTGACGCTGTGTGACGGTGGACATGACGGGAACATAGTGACACCATTTGGCAGATGGGAGTGGCCTGACGAGGCGGCGCGAGGACGTATGGGGTGGTACCTCCTCCGCCCCGGCGGCTCGGGTACTGGCTGAGTCATGGTAGTCATGGTGTAGCTGATCGCATCTCTCAGTTCAGTTCTGGAGTATGATATCGCAAACAGCCACTGGCGGATCCAGGGGGGAGGGCATGGCGGACATGCCCCCCCCCCCCCCATCCCCCCAAAGTATGAAATCAGCACAAAATTGACACCATTTCCTGAATATAGAAGACAATCTAAGCAACTATTACTAAGGAAAGTTTGTTTTAAATCAGCTATCTATGCATAAGCAAGCGAAATCCGATGAGTTTTCAGAATTGTGTGACAATTTTGGAATTCCTCCCCCCAAAAAAGTTTTACGAGGCAATCACACGTTTTTTTAGAAAAGATTTCGTTAATGGATATTTGATAGTCATAGTGATATATCACGAATGATTAACAGCGATTTCATGTACAATCTTTGTTAATATTCACAACTGCAGGACTGTATTATCGATCTCTTGGTATAATTAAAAACGAAGCAGAGCATGACGTTACATTTCCAACACGGGCGTAAACTGGCGTAACTTTTTGCTTCACCGTTTTTTTCTTTCCATTTTTACTCTGTGTATCTTTCCAGAATTGAACGAGGACAGAAGTGACAGTCTGCACGTGTTCGGTTCCATATGCTTTAATAGGCGATATGTGTTGGGCCGTAGAAAATGGACGGCTGTCCAGAAACGTATCCGGCTTTGGCTAGAGCGGCCGTCCAGGGAATCGCTTGTGTATATGTGGAAAGCAGGGTGTGTCCTAGCATGTACAGGCGCCTGAAGGCGTGACGTGATAACAAAAACGGGCCAATGCAGAGAAGGTTCAGCAGCGAAATGAAAGGCTGAGCCAATAAAAGCTATGCAGCTTGTTTGATTGTAACTAGAATGGTGAATTTCAGAATTTCAGACGAGACCTTATTACTGCCACGTGTGTTTAAGCGATACATCCGTTCCCGCTGGTGGCGGAGTATTTTCTGCCCACATCGTAACGGTGCTTATGTTATTATACAAATGTAAATACAACTTTTACTCGTCATCACTTAAACAACAGTTACTTTAATCGGGGATACAAATGCCGTTGTGGTGAGCCTAGGGAGCGCCACTGACGCCGAAACGTGGATTGCCCCCAGGCTGTGCTGCAATCACAAACAGAATGTAATATGGAAAATCCGACACAAATATATGATTTATAGGCTACAATGGAGGACGTTTGCCTTGGTTAACCACTCAACGCCAAAGGAAGACTGTACAGTGTTCTCTTCGACAGAACTGTTTCGCTTGACAACAACCAAACGAGCGAGGGTGCGGCTCAAAAATTATCTGATGTCACCTGCCATCATTGGGTTTGAAGTTTGAACTCTACTCCAGACCAGTTCTAAAAGTGTAGTATCTAAATGTTGTTTCAGATGAAAATAGTCGATCGAATTCCTTGGAATTCAATCGACTATTTTCTGCTGAAAACGTCAAGTTTGACACTGGTGTGCCTAATTGAAATCAGGTTAGTGAGACAACTTCGAGTGAAATGTGACAGATTAAATCACAAATTACTTATAAGAAATACAATAATATAAGTCGCATTTTTGTTGTCTGAACTGATGGCGCCTGTTGACATCGACAGAGGCCAAGGGGATTTCGGAACACACCGCCACGTCAGTTGCCAGCACAGAATGAGTGGCAGGGTGATTTCCGAGCACACCGCCACGTCAGTTTCCAGCACAGAATGAGTGTCAGGGTGATTTCTCAACACACCGCCACGTCAGTTGTCAGCACAGAATGAGTGTCAGGGTGATTTCCTAACACACCGCCACGTCAGTTGCCAGCACAGAATGAGTGTCAGGGTGATTTCTCAACACACCGCCACGTCAGTTGTCAGCACAGAATGAGTGGCAGGGTGATTTCCTAACACACCGCCACGTCGGTTGCCAACACAGAATGAGTGGCAGGGTGATTTCTCAACACACCGCCACGTCAGTTGCCGGCGCAGAATGAGTGTCAGGGTGATTTCTCAACACACCGCCACGTCAGTTGCCAACACAGAATGAGTGGCAGGGTGATTTCCTAACACACCGCCACGTCAGTTGTCAGCACAGAATGAGTGTCAGGGTGATTTCCTAACACACCGCCACGTCAGTTGCCAACACAGAATGAGTGTCAGGGTGATTTCCGAGCACACCGCCACGTCAGTTGCCAACACAGAATGAGTGTCAGGGTGATTTCCGAGCACACCGCCACGTCAGTAGCCAGCACAGAATGAGTGGCATCTTACTTGGACGCCACCCAAGTTTTACAATGAAATCAGGCGTGGCATAAAGGGAATTGGCCGATATTTAACTGCGCTGCTTTGCGACTCATGTGTACAAATGGGAGCTTTCCTGTTCTGTTGCATCAGCCTCGATTGCGGCCTGCGCTACACATTTGACATGGGGGGGGGGGGGGGGTAAAAAGTGACAATTGGAACGTAGGTGTCGCAAATTGGCGTGAGGCGGGAGGTGGTCGCAGCACGATGGCCGTTTTGCAGGATGCTGAATCGGAATATATTCGAGAACGTCCGCGCGATACATCCATGACTTCTAATACCTCAAATGAAGACAATAATGGTGACTTTGCGATGAATCGCGACACACTTCAGTAAGTGATGGCTGGCTTCTGGCATATCTGGCACGGCTTACCTATAATTTATTCAGAGGAAAATGTTAGTGCTCCTACATATATTGTTCAGGAAATGTCCCATGCAAATTGCTTATTATCAACTCATAGTTGCAATGTCGTGCAGTGTAGAACGATATACCTTCGCAGTTCGCCTGCATAATTTAATGCAAGTTCATAGGCTAGATCTATGGCTGGTTTTATTGAAATGAGCTGCAATGATATGCTTATGTGGCAAGCAGAATGAAACATCGTGCATCGCACCACTCTTGCCTCCTGTGTGGGACCTTCCAAGTGATTGGGTTTTTTAATATTCTCTCGGTTGAGCTCTATGTGAAGCTCGCTAGTCACGTGGTGAAGGCTTGTTGAGCCCTGTGCGATGCTCGCTGGTCACGTGGTGAAGGCTTGTTGAGCCCTGTGCGATGCTCGCTGGTCACGTGGTGAAGGCTTGTTGAGCTCTATGTGATGCTCGCTGGTCACGTGGTGAAGGCTTGTTGAGCCCTGTGTGATGCTCGCTGGTCACGTGGTGAAGGCTTGTTGAGCCCTGTGCGATGCTCGCTGGTCACGTGGTGAAGGCTTGTTGAGCCCTGTGCGATGCTCGCTGGTCACGTGGTGAATGCTTGTTGAGCTCTATGTGAAGCTCCCCAGTCACGTGGTGAAGGCTTGTTGAGCCCTGTGTGAAGCTCGCTAGTCACGTGGTGAAGGCTTGTTGAGCTCTATGTGATGCTCACCAGTCACGTGGTGAAGGCTTGTTGAGCTCTATGTGATGCTCGCTGGTCACGTGATGACGGCTTGTTGAGCCCTGTGTGATGCTCGCTGGTCACGTGATGACGGCTTGTTGAGCCCTGTGTGATGCTCGCTGGTCACGTGATGAAGGCTTGTTGAGCCCTGTGTGATGCTCGCTGGTCACGTGGTGAAGGCTTGTTGAGCTCTATGTGATGCTCACCAGTCACGTGGTGAAGGCTTGTTGAGCTCTATGTGATGCTCGCTGGTCACGTGATGACGGCTTGTTGAGCCCTGTGCGATGCTCGCTGGTCACGTGGTGAAGGCTTGTTGAGCCCTGTGTGATGCTCGCTGGTCACGTGGTGAAGGCTTGTTGAGCCCTGTGCGATGCTCGCTGGTCACGTGGTGAAGGCTTGTTGAGCCCTGTGTGATGCTCGCTGGTCACGTGGTGAAGGCTTGTTGAGCCCTGTGCGATGCTCGCTGGTCACGTGGTGAAGGCTTGTTGAGCCCTGTGCGATGCTCGCTGGTCACGTGGTGAATGCTTGTTGAGCTCTATGTGAAGCTCCCCAGTCACGTGGTGAAGGCTTGTTGAGCCCTGTGTGAAGCTCGCTAGTCACGTGGTGAAGGCTTGTTGAGCTCTATGTGATGCTCACCAGTCACGTGGTGAAGGCTTGTTGAGCTCTATGTGATGCTCGCTGGTCACGTGATGACGGCTTGTTGAGCCCTGTGTGATGCTCGCTGGTCACGTGATGACGGCTTGTTGAGCCCTGTGTGATGCTCGCTGGTCACGTGATGAAGGCTTGTTGAGCCCTGTGTGATGCTCACCAGTCACGTGGTGAAGGCTTGTTGAGCCCTGTGTGATGCCCCCTGGTCACGTGGTGAAGGCTTGTTGAGCCCTGTGTGATGCTCGCTAGTCTCGTGGCTAAGAGTGTCACTACTGGTGCCGGTTTTTGCATTGTATTTGTTGTTATTAACCCGCCATGGACTGGGGGTGGGGGGGGGGGGGGCAAAACGCCCCCTGACGAACTTTCGCAATAGCTCAAAAAGCAAAAGAGGTATCAACGTGATCCCTTGGGTACCTTCTCCTACATCAATTGTACGTATTCTGTGCAAAAATGAAGCAAGTTCGTCGAAAAACTAGATATATCGAATTTAGTGACGTCACTACAAACTTTGACATTTTTGTTAAACTGTGTTTGACCGTTTTGTCACAGTTTTGTGTTTGACGAAAAAATCAGCTAAACTTTCATAGATCGTACAAAGGCCATATTTTGAGCAGAATGCAATCAAACATGTCAAAGACAGCAAATGACGAGGGCTTCAAAATGGCTATCTCGGATTTTGTTTTATTTTATTTTATTTTAAAAATCGCGGAAAAATTACCACAAAATAAATGTTATCAAAGACATAAAAAAACGGAATTTGTATTCGAAAGCCACATATGGGCAATTCCCAAGCCAACTTTCAAATCATTATAACCATTTTTTACTCACTTATGGCTCCTAAAGTATGAGTAACTCATAACATATTTATTGTTCCCGGTTTTTGATAACCAGCTACGACAAATAAACGTCACCACTGGATTTATGAGGCAAAACTGATCTAGAAACATGCCTTTTTATGTATATTTAGCAATTTCGAATTTTGACCTTATGTAATCTGACCTTGACCTGAGCTTGACATTAACTTCACTTAACACGCGCCCTGGAAGGCCTCTGATAATTACACGTACTGGAAGGAGGGCAGATTCCGCCCTCCCCGCCCCCCCCCCTAAGATCTCGCCTCCCATAAGAGCTACAATAACGAAATTTGTAGGGTAGGGAGGCTCTGTAGGTTACTCTGACTTGCGAAATTTGCATGATCCTAGGTCAATATCTTCAAGGCCAAATGGGGGCAAATATGTCCCCAAAATCCCCAATTTTAGCACTTTGCTCCAGAAACCCAAATGTCTCGAGAACTATGATAGCTAGGCACAAACGGAAGAAAGCAATCGAAAACTCTTGAAATATGCAGTCGCCGTTGGTGTCCTCAGATTGTAGCTCAGGTCTCCAGAGGTCTCCAGAAGTTTAGGCTCCAGAGGTCATCAAAGGTCAAAAAGGCGATTTATGGCAAAACAGTTTTTCGCAAATAACTGTTTACCTAATACAGATAAGGCAATAGTTTTGACACCATCGTGTTCGTCTCATCGAGGCACTTCGATTTTATATTCATGTTGACCAGTTTATGTCCACTTATAAATGTTATCAGGTCTAGGTCAAGTGGTGACCCAAGTAGGTCATGCTGCATATTTGGAGACGTGTCTCGACAAGACAAACACATTGGTACCGGTTTCACTTCTCTATCTTTATTCTGTCGAGAGTTATTGACAACAAAGTGTTGGTGACCTCAGCTGACCTCGCCTGACCCTGTAGTGGTCACTGAACAAAAATTGCACCAGAATCATCAAGAATGGCCTATGGTAACCTGATCCATAAGGAATTGGACTGATATCGTGCGTTTCTTCGGAATAGGAAGCATTTACATATTTCCCCCATTGTCTTATAATGGGGAGGTCACGAAATTGACCCGACCTTAGGTCACCGATATAAAAAAAAATCCGAGAAAAACGAATTGTAGGTACCTATGACCTTATGCAATCCTGCAAGTTTGAAACCAATCGGCAAAAAAAAACTGGCTGTTTTACGACCGCTATCTTTTTGGAGTCGGGGTCACGTGACCTGGTCTGGTGACCTGTCCTGAGGTGACCCGAGGTCAAGAATTACACATAATGTGGGTAATATATTTCCGAACAGCTATGCAAAAAAAACGGCGGTGCCGCGCTCCGCCGTTTTTCCGCTATCCTCGAAAGAACTTAGGGGTGGGCGGATTTCGCCCCCCCCCCCCTCTCCAGGGCGCATGTTAAATGAGGTGAGGTGGTTAAATGACTATCGCTATCGAATTATACGTGTAAAATAATCCATAAAACATGTGTCGCATGACTTCCGTAGATGTTTTGCACATAGTTAAATTTTGTGACCTGACCTTCACCTTGACCTTTCAACAATCTCTCTTTACCTCATGTTGGATGTGTAGTATACCTTTGAGGGTACTTTGGGTGATAATGGTCGCAATTGAAGGCTTTGTATGGAAATGATGGCCTATATACTTAAATACCTCGATTGTGACCTTTGACCTCACCGTGACTTGACATATAACCTCAATGAAAAAATTTCGAGTATGCTTTAGATGAACCTCATTGAGAGCTTTCGAGTTCCGCATTGCGCGTCCCGCTACGATCATTGGTTCGGAAGATAACCAGGGGGCGATGTTCGCCCCCCCCCCCCCAGCAATGGCGTTCGGCTGAGACCCCAGCCAATGGCGGTTAAAGGGACATTCCCACCTTAACATTAGTTTTGAGTTGAGATAGCCATGTTGTTGGATTTGCTTTGAAATTAAGTAGGGTAGCAGTTAAAACGACCACATAGGTCTATTCGAAAAGAAATTCGAGCTTGGTTTTGTCAATTGTAACAAATAAACCCCACGTGTATTTGAATAGGAGTTTAAAGCCGATGACGTCGTCTCTCTTTACCCAATGGTGATGATAGTCGACTTGTTTTAAGGTAAACCTTGGAGATATTTACGCGTTTCGTTTCTCGATCGCTGGGTGTATTATATTTACCGTGGGTTATATCAGGATAACTAGACTTCTATAAAGTGAATTTCTAATGCAATTTTCGAACGATGCCAAGAATTCGATGTGTGGTATGTGGAGTTTTCAGTGACAAGACTTCGGTGGTCAAGTGAGTGCGACACAGTTTACCTGGTACCTGCTTGTATTTGAATCGCCAGAATTGTCTGACAAAAATTGTGCCAAACTTTGGCAGCGTAAAGGATTTATCTATAGCTCTATTTAGCTCAATAATGACGTCATCAACCCAAATTTGAAAAAGTTAATTATTATAAATTGAGTGAAGTTTTCGAGAGAAAAATATAACCATCGTTTTCAGCAGCACTTACTTCATATTTTCGGGTACAACCGGCGTATATTTGACAACTTTCAGAAAGGTGGCAATGTCCCTTTAAGCAGCGCACCCGGAAAGTTATGTTAAAGATTATCTGAGAAGTCATGAGCTATGTCAACTGGAAAGCTTTGAAAAACAAACCATTTAATCGTGATGGAAACTGGAACAGCACTGGTAGCTAGTTATTCCATAGATAGGACTGACTGCTTGCCAGTCCGTTTCATGCATTCCTAAAAACCGGAAGCACAAACTGCATTCTAGCTTCCGTGTTTGTTTTGCCACGGGTACTAATTAAATCGAGACATTATAAATGCATCTACAGGGATGTAGGAAGGTCACGAAAAGTGGGGGACCAGCAAAACTTACATCTCGTCTTCAGAGAAACCCAATCCCTTATGGAAGATTTATTTGCAGATTTGGGCTCTTCTCGTCTTGGCGAATCTTTTGGCATCAAACATTTTATCGCCAAGAAAAATGAAATATTTTTGCCAAAAAACAAAACGAAAAGTGGGGCCATGGCCCCCGCCCCCTGTGCCTACGCCTATGTGCATGCCATTTTTTTCTCGCAAATTCCTTCACGATCCTGCTAACGCATAGCCCTCACTTCTAAACTGAATGGCATTGCTGGCATTAAAATACAATACGCGTCCTCACTTCTAAACTGAATGGCATTGCTGGCATTACTATGAATGGCATTCCTGGCTTTAAAATTGACAATACGGGGTAGGATTATGCTCGAGTCGCGTTCGGAAAGTAAATTTTCGACTCAAAAATGATTCAGCTCGGATTAATCAAAGTGGAGTATATATATATATTTATATTCATATTTGAGGTTCATTTTTAACATGTGTATGCTGTAAAAATATTATTATCTTTGTACCCTGCAGGATGCAAAGATGCAGCTCGAGATTTGAGATTATTTTCATGTCGTCAAATATGAAGTTATGAAATCCTTCTAGTTTTCTCGGGCAGTTAAGAATATTGTGAGTGCCACAGTAAAAAAAAAATGTGCCCTCGGCACTCGGGTTTTGCTTGTGACTCACTCAGCAAAAATATTCTTATCTTCCCTGGAAAACTCGAAAGATTATATATGTCTACCCGAGAAAACTCGAGGGATTTCATAACTTCATATTTGACAACATGAAAATATTCTAAAATCTCGAACTGCATCTTTGCACCCTGCAGGATGCAAAGATAATGATATTTTCCAGCATACGGATGTTAAAGAGGAACCTCAAATATGAAGATAACTCGAGTCGAAGTTAATGCGGTTGTTATTCACTGGCCAGCTTGATTCAATTTGAGTTGTATGTATGTATGTGCATCGCTCAATGTCCTTTGTTTTTTTCCTATGCCGGAATATACCGTCATTTGCGTCATGGTAGCCTCACGCACGAGCAATGTCCGAATTTATATGAGTATGTACTATGACCGCATTAATGTTCTTTTGAACCTGAAATTTATTACTGAGCATTAATTACCGCAATTAATAAAACTTAAAGCTTTTTCCCAAATGGCTCGACAAACTCATCGTCTCCTAACCAGCGTGATATCTCATTTGTATGTATGTAATATAATTTCGGTTATTTACCGACCGGGTGGCTTCCGTTCGTGTCCGTTTCCACAACTGTGCACGTCACCACATCCTGTGAGATGGGGACGGGTGATAGTGTTGGGCGCGCCGTTCTGAGTCGGACCCGGCTCCTGGGTGCTGTGCAGTGTGTACCGCTGCCTCGCGCCGCCCGGTGGCTCCAGCCGCTCCCACGCCCGCCAGCAGGACGATTGATATACAGTAGCCGGCGAGCGGTGGGCCATCACTATGCACGGTGTGTGCACTGTGCACGGCTGGGACCGGCGACGTCCTGTCGGGCGGACTGACCAGCACCGCCCCCCGCCGGGCCGGGCCGGGCCGGGAGCTGAGCTCCGGCAGCTCTCTGAGACGGCCCACCCACGAACTCCGCACCCCCTGAACTAAGGTGCCAGCTCCACACCCTGAGAGTCCGACACCCTGAGAGTCCGACACCCTGAGAGTCCGACACCCGCTCCACACCCTGAGAGTCCGACACCCTGAGAGTCCGACACCCTGAGAGTCCGACACACTGAGAGTCCGACACCCTGAGAGTCCGACACCCTGAGAGTCCAACACCCTGAGAGTCCGACACCCGCTCCACACCCTGAGAGTCCGACACCCGCTCCACACCCTGAGAGTCCGACACCATGAGAGTCCGACACCCTGAGAGTCCGACACCCTGAGAGTCCGACACCCTGAGAGTCCGACACCCGCTCCACACCCTGAGAGTCCGACACCATGAGAGTCCGACACCCTGAGAGTCCGACACCCTGAGAGTCCGACACCCTGAGAGTCCAACACCCTGAGAGTCCGACACCCGCTCCACACCCTGAGAGTCCGACACCATGAGAGTCCGACACCCTGAGAGTCCGACACCCGCTCCACACCCTGAGAGTCCGACACCCTGAGAGTCCGACACCCTGAGAGTCCGACACACTGAGAGTCCGACACCCTGAGAGTCCGACACCCTGAGAGTCCAACACCCTGAGAGTCCGACACCCGCTCCACACCCTGAGAGTCCGACACCCGCTCCACACCCTGAGAGTCCGACACCATGAGAGTCCGACACCCTGAGAGTACGACACCCTGAGAGTCCGACACCCGCTCCACACCCTGAGAGTCCGACACCATGAGAGTCCGACACCCTGAGAGTCCGACACCCTGAGAGTCCGACACCCTGAGAGTCCAACACCCTGAGAGTCCGACACCCGCTCCACACCCTGAGAGTCCGACACCATGAGAGTCCGACACCCTGAGAGTCCGACACCCTGAGAGTCCGACACCCTGAGAGATCGACACCCGCTCCACACCCTGAGAGTCCGACACCATGAGAGTCCGACACCCTGAGAGTCCGACACCCTGAGAGTCAGACACCCTGAGAGTCCGACACCCTGAGAGTCCGACACCCTGAGAGTCCGACATCTGCTCCACACCCTGAGAGTCCGACACCCTGAGAGTCCGACACCCTGAGAGTCCGACACACTGAGAGTCCGACACCCTGAGAGTCCGACACCCTGAGAGTCCGACACCCTGAGAGTCCGACACCCTGAGAGTCCGACATCTGCTCCACACCCTGAGAGTCCGACACCATGAGAGTCCGACACCCTGAGAGTCCGACACCCTGAGAGTCCGACATCTGCTCCACACCCTGAGAGTCCGACACCCTGAGAGTCCGACACCCTGAGAGTCCGACACCATGAGAGTCCGACACCCTGAGAGTCCGACACCCTGAGAGTCCGACACCCTGAGAGTCCGACATCTGCTCCACACCCTGAGAGTCCGACACCATGAGAGTCCGACACCCTGAGAGTCCGACACACTGAGAGTCCGACACTCTGAGAGTCTAACACCCTGAGAGTCCGACACCCTGAGAGTCCAACACCCTGAGAGTCCGACACCCGCTCCACACCCGGAGAGTCCGACACCCTGAGAGTCCGACACCCTGAGAGTCCGACATCTGCTCCACACCCTGAGAGTCCGACATCTGCTCCACACCCTGAGAGTCCGACACCCTGAGAGTCCGACACCCGCTCCACACCCTGAGAGGCCGACACCCTGAGAGTCCGACACACTGAGAGTCCGACACCCTGAGAATCCGACACACTGAGAGTCCGACACCCTGAGAGTCCAACACCCTGAGAGTCCGACACCCGCTCCACACCCTGAGAGTCCGACACACTGAGAGTCCGGCACCCTGAGAGTCCGACACCCTGAGAGTCCGACACCCGCTCCACACCCGGAGAGTCCGACACCCTGAGAGTCCGACACCCTGAGAGACCGACACCCGCTCCACACCCTGAGAGCCCGACACCCGATCCACACCCGGAGAGTCCGACACCCTGAGAGTCCGACACACTGAGAGTCCGACACCCTGAGAGTCCGACACCCGCTCCACACCCTGAGAGGCCGACACCCTGAGAGTCCGACACACAGAGTCCGACACCCTGAGAGTCCGACACCCTGAGAGTCCGACACCCGTTCCACACCTTGAGAGTCCGACACCATGAGAGTCCGACACACTGAGAGTCCGACACCCTGAGAGTCCGACACCCTGAGAGACCGACACCCTGAGAGTCCGACACCTGCTCCACACCCTGAGATTCCGACACCCGCTCCACACCCTGAGAGTCCGACACCCTGAGAGTCCGACACCCTGAGAGTCCGACACCCTGAGAGTCCGACACCCTGAGAGTCCGACACCCGCTCCACACCCTGAGAAGCCGACACCCTGAGAGTCCGACACACTGAGAGTCCGACACCCTGAGAGTCCGACACACTGAGAGTCCGACACCCTGAGAGTCCGACACCCTGAGAGTCCGACACCCGCTCCACACCCTGAGAGTCCGACACCATGAGAGTCCGACACACTGAGAGTCCGACACCCTGAGAGTCCGACACACTGAGAGTCCGACACCCTGAGAGTCCGACACCCTGGGAGGCCGACACCCGCTCCACACCCTGAGAGTCCGACACCCTGAGAGTCCGACACACTGAGAGTCCGACACCCTGAGAGTCCGACACACTGAGAGTCCGACACCCTGAGAGTCCGACACCCTGAAAGTCCGACACCCTGAGAGTCCGACACCCTGAGAGTCCGACACCCGCTCCACACTCTGAGAGTCCGACACACTGAGAGTCCGACACCCGCTGCACACCCTGAGAGTCCGACACCCTGAGAGTCCGACACTCTGAGAGTCCGACACCCTGAGAGTCCGACACCCTGATAGTCCGACACCCTGAGAGTCCGATACCCTGAGAGTCCGACACCCTGAGAGTCCGACACTCTGAGAGTCCGCCACCCTGAGAGTCCGACACCCTGAGAGGCCGACACCCTGAGAGTCCGACACCCTGAGAGTCCGACACCCGCTCCACACCCTGAGAGCCCGACACCCTGAGAGTCCGACACACTGAGAGTCCGACACCCTGAGAGTCCGACACCCTGAGAGTCCGACACCCTGAGAGTCCGCCACCCTGAGAGTCCGACACCCTGAGAGTCCGACACCCTGAGAGTCCGCCACCCTGAGAGTCCGACACCCTGAGAGTCCGACACCCTGAGAGTCCGCCACCCTGAGAGTCCGACACCCTGAGAGTCCGACACCCTGAGAGTTCGCCACCCTGAGAGTCCGACACCCTGAGAGTCCGACACCCTGAGAGTCCGACACCCTGAGAGTCCGACACCCTGAGAGTCCGACACCCTGAGAGTCCGACACCCTGAGAGTCCGACACCCGCTCCACACCCTGAGAGGCCGACACCCTGAGAGTCCGACACACTGAGAGTCCGACACCCTGAGAGTCCGACACCCTGAGAGTCCGACACCCGTTCCACACCTTGAGAGTCCGACACCATGAGAGTCCGACACACTGAGAGTCCGACACCCTGAGAGTCCGACACCCTGAGAGACCAACACCCTGAGAGTCCGACACCCTGAGAGTCCGACACCCGCTCCACACCCTGAGAGTCCGACACCCTGAGAGTCCGACACCCTGAGAGTCCGACACCCTGAGAGTCCGACACACTGAGAGTCCGACACCCTGAGAGTCCAACACCCTGAGAGTCCGACACCCGCTCCACACCCTGAGAGTCCGACACACTGAGAGTCCGACACCCTGAGAGTCCGACACCCTGAGAGTCCGACACCCGCTCCACACCCGGAGAGTCCGACACCCTGAGAGTCCGACACCCTGAGAGACCGACACCCGCTCCACACCCTGAGAGTCCGACACCCGATCCACACCCGGAGAGTCCGACACCCTGAGAGTCCGACACACTGAGAGTCCGACACCCTGAGAGTCCGACACCCGCTCCACACCCTGAGAGGCCGACACCCTGAGAGTCCGACACACTGAGAGTCCGACACCCTGAGAGTCCGACACCCTGAGAGTCCGACACCCGTTCCACACCTTGAGAGTCCGACACCATGAGAGTCCGACACACTGAGAGTCCGACACCCTGAGAGTCCGACACCCTGAGAGACCAACACCCTGAGAGTCCGACACCTGCTCCACACCCTGAGATTCCGACACCCGCTCCACACCCTGAGAGTCCGACACCCTGAGAGTCCGACACCCTGAGAGTCCGACACCCTGAGAGTCCGACACCCGCTCCACACCCTGAGAAGCCGACACCCTGAGAGTCCGACACACTGAGAGTCCGACACCCTGAGATTCCGACACCCTGAGAGTCCGACACCCGCTCCACACCCTGAGAGTCCGACACCATGAGAGTCCGACACACTGAGAGTCCGACACCCTGAGAGTCCGACACACTGAGAGTCCGACACCCTGAGAGTCCGACACCCTGGGAGGCCGACACCCGCTCCACACCCTGAGAGTCCGACACCCTGAGAGTCCGACACACTGAGAGTCCGACACCCTGAGAGTCCGACACACTGAGAGTCCGACACCCTGAGAGTCCGACACCCTGAGAGTCCGACACCCTGAGAGTCCGACACCCGCTCCACACTCTGAGAGTCCGACACACTGAGAGTCCGACACCCGCTGCACACCCTGAGAGTCCGACACCCTGAGAGTCCGACACTCTGAGAGTCCGACACCCTGAGAGTCCGACACCCTGATAGTCCGACACCCTGAGAGTCCGACACCCTGAGAGTCCGACACCCTGAGAGTCCGACACTCTGAGAGTCCGCCACCCTGAGAGTCCGACACCCTGAGAGGCCGACACCCTGAGAGTCCGACACCCTGAGAGTCCGACACCCGCTCCACACCCTGAGAGTCCGACACCCTGAGAGTCCGACACCCTGAGAGTCCGACACCCTGAGAGTCCGACACCCTGAGAGTCCGCCACACTGAGAGTCCGCCACCCTGAGAGTCCGACACCCGCTCCACACCCTGAGAGTCCGACACACTGAGAGTCCGACACCCTGAGAGTCCGACACCCTGAGAGTCCGACACCCTGAGAGTCCGCCACCCTGAGAGTCCGACACCCTGAGAGTCCGACACCCTGAGAGTCCGCCACCCTGAGAGTCCGACACCCTGAGAGTCCGACACCCTGAGAGTCCGCCACCCTGAGAGTCCGACACCCTGAGAGTCCGACACCCTGAGAGTTCGCCACCCTGAGAGTCCGACACCCTGAGAGTCCGACACCCTGAGAGTCCGACACCCTGAGAGTCCGACACCCTGAGAGTCCGACACCCGCTCCACACCCTGAGAGGCCGACACCCTGAGAGTCCGACACACTGAGAGTCCGACACCCTGAGAGTCCGACACACTGAGAGTCCGACACCCTGAGAGTCCAACACCCTGAGAGTCCGACACCCGCTCCACACCCTGAGAGTCCGACACACTGAGAGTCCGACACCCTGAGAGTCCGACACCCGCTCCACACCCTGAGAGACCGACACCCTGAGAGTCCGACACCCGCTCCACACCCTGAGAGTCCGACACCCTGAGAGTCCGACACCCGCTCCACACCCTGAGAGTCCGACACCCGCTCCACACCCGGAGAGGCCGACACCCTGAGAGTCCGACACCCTGAGAGACCGACACCCACTCCACACCCTGAGAGTCCGACACCCGATCCACACCCGGAGAGTCCGACACCCTGAGAGTCCGACACACTGAGAGTCCGACACCCTGAGAGTCCGACACCCGCTCCACACCCTGAGAGGCCGACACCCTGAGAGTCCGACACACTGAGAGTCCGACACCCTGAGAGTCCGACACCCTGAGAGTCCGACACCCGTTCCACACCTTGAGAGTCCGACACCATGAGAGTCCGACACACTGAGAGTCCGACACCCTGAGAGTCCGACACCCTGAGAGACCGACACCCTGAGAGTCCGACACCTGCTCCACACCCTGAGATTCCGACACCCGCTCCACACCCTGAGAGTCCGACACCCTGAGAGTCCGACACCCTGAGAGTCCGACACCCTGAGAGTCCGACACCCTGAGAGTCCGACACCCGCTCCACACCCTGAGAAGCCGACACCCTGAGAGTCCGACACACTGAGAGTCCGACACCCTGAGAGTCCGACACACTGAGAGTCCGACACCCTGAGAGTCCGACACCCTGAGAGGCCGACACCCGCTCCACACCCTGAGATTCCGACACCCGCTCCACACCCTGAGAGTCCGACACCCTGAGAGTCCGACACCCTGAGAGTCCGACACCCTGAGAGTCCGACACCCGCTCCACACCCTGAGAGTCCGACACCATGAGAGTCCGACACTCTGAGAGTCCGACACCCTGAGAGTCCGACACACTGAGAGTCCGACACCCTGAGAGTCCGACACCCTGGGAGGCCGACACCCGCTCCACACCCTGAGAGTCCGACACCCTGAGAGTCCGACACACTGAGAGTCCGACACCCTGAGAGTCCGACACACTGAGAGTCCGACACCCTGAGAGTCCGACACCCTGAGAGTCCGACACCCTGAGAGTCCGACACCCGCTGCACACCCTGAGAGTCCGACACCCTGAGAGTCCGACACTCTGAGAGTCCGACACCCTGAGAGTCCGACACCCTGATAGTCCGACACCCTGAGAGTCCGACACCCTGAGAGTCCGACACCCTGAGAGTCCGACACTCTGAGAGTCCGCCACCCTGAGAGTCCGACACCCTGAGAGGCCGACACCCTGAGAGTCCGACACCCTGAGAGTCCGACACCCGCTCCACACCCTGAGAGTCCGACACCCTGAGAGTCCGACACCCTGAGAGTCCGACACCCTGAGAGTCCGACACCCTGAGAGTCCGCCACACTGAGAGTCCGCCACCCTGAGAGTCCGCCACCCGCTCCACACCCTGAGAGTCCGACACCCTGAGAGTCCGACACACTGAGAGTCCGACACCCTGAGAGTCCGACACCCTGAGAGTCCGCTACCCTGAGAGTCCGACACCCTGAGAGTCCGACACCCTGAGAGTCCGCCACCCTGAGAGTCCGCCACCCTGAGAGTCCGACACCCTGAGAGTCCGCCACCCTGAGAGTCCGACACCCGCTCCACACCCTGAGAGTCCGACACCCTGAGAGTCCGACATCCGCTCCACACCCTGAGAGACCAACACCCGCTCCACACCCTGAGAGTCCGACACCAGAGTGGAGATGTTCAACTGCCTGTGACAATTAGAAGTGATTAGTGTAAAACAGACCAATAGTTTTGGTCCCAGTGCCGGAGAACAATATGTGGGTAGATGACGTCCTGTTCTAGCTTTCAGAATCGCACGAACGATGTGGCGATAGAGTACTTAAATAACACATACTTATTACAGCATGTCGACTTCTTAGTTATTGCACCTAAAGGGGCACAGCAACTCCGCTGACATATTGCTAGCTCCTTGGCTACCTTACAGTTGTAAAAGTTTGACGTTCCATTTTCATGTACTGCACCTTAACATAATGCACGTTATGTCTGATATTTCTTTTATTACAGGTAAGTGATTCATAACGTATCGATTTTTCCCCCTTCATTCCGTGTTCGCTCCCATTTACCACTCACGACACACGCGCAATTTGTCGCCGTCTTCCCCTGCTGCGTACAGTATGGCCGCCTGTACCACCCCTCCCTCTGCCCTGACATATCCGTCGGCCATGCTGCAAAGTCACTCCGACATCGGCGCTGCAGTTTAGGTGATTGGGGCGTGTCTGTCTGTCGGAGCCTGACAGGTCGGGCAGCGGCACCTGTGTCTCCCCGCCGCCGCCGCGTTATGAATGCCTTCCTGCCGGCCGGCGCCGCTCGCTGCTGCTGCCCAGGTGTTTCTGGACAGCCGGGCTGACGGGCGCGGGGTCCGGGCCGATCGCTCCCGGTCGCTCCCCGGGCGTCATTACGTGACTCTGCGGTCCTGACCTGTCACGGGGCCAAGTGAGGGAGGGGAGGGGGGGACGCAGCCGGTACGCTGCTCTGTCGTTGGTCAGCTGCTGGTCTGTCTCTGGTCTGTCTCTGGTCTGTCTCTGGCCCGTCTCTGGTCTGTCTCTGGTCCGTCTCTGGTCCGTCTCTGGTCTGTCTCTGGTCCGTCTCTGATCCGTCTCCGGTCTGTCTCTGGTCCGTCTCTGGTCCGTCTCTGGTCTGTCTCTGGTCTGTTTCTGGTCTGTTTCTGGTCTGTTTCTGGTCCGTCTCTGGTCTGTCTCTGGTCCGTCTCTGGTCCGTCTCTGGTCTGTCTCTGGTCTGTTTCTGGTCTGTTTCTGGTCTGCTTCTGGTCTGTTTCTGGTCCGTCTCTGGTCTGTCTCTGGTCTGTTTCTGGTCTGTCTCTGGCTGTCTCTGGTCCGTCTCTGGTCCGTCTCTGGTCCGTCTCTGGTCTGTCTCTGTTCCGTCTCTGGTCTGTCTCTGGTCTGTCTCTGGTCTGTCTCTGGTCTGTCTCTGGTCTGTCTCTGGTCTGTTTCTGGTCTGTCTCTGGCTGTCTCTGGTCCGTCTCTGGTCCGTCTCTGGTCTGTCTCTGGTCTGTCTCTGGGCCGTCTCTGGTCCGTCTCTGGTCTGTTTCTGGTCTGTCTCTGGTCCGTCTCTGGTCCGTCTCTGGTCTGTCTCTGGTCCGTCTCTGGTCTGTCTCTGGTCTGTTTCTGGTCTGTCTCTGGTCTGTCTCTGGTCCGTCTCTGGTCCGTCTCTGGTCCGTCTCTGGTCCGTCTCTGGTCTGTATCTGGTCCGTCTCTGGTCCGTCTCTGGTCTGTCTCTGGTCTGCTTCTGGTCTGTCTCTGGTCCGTCTCTGGTCCGTCTCTGGTCTGTCTCTGGTCTGTTTCTGGTCTGTCTCTGGTCTGTTTCTGGTCCGTCTCTGGTCCGTCTCTGGTCCGTCTCTGGTCCGTCTCTGGTCTGTCTCTGGTCCGTCTCTGGTTTGTCTCTGGTCCGTCTCTGGTCCGTCTCTGGTCTGTTTCTGGGCTGTCTCTGGTCTGTCTCTGGTCTGTCTCTGGTCTGTCTCTGGTCTGTCTCTGGTCTGTCTCTGGTCTGTTTCTGGTCCGTCGCTGGTCTGTCTCTGGTCCGTCTCTGGTCCGTTTCTGGTCCGTCTCTGGTCCGCCACTTACCATGGTTTGCAGGTCGGAGGTCTGTCGGCACATAAATGTTTTCCGTTTCTATTCTGTTTCCATCCTATTTTAATCTGTTTTTTTTTTTACCCCATGGACTCAACTCACCGCGAGATTATTTAGTGCGTTTTTATCCTTTTCCTCGCCCTGCTGGTGGTTTTCGCGCTTCTGGGGAGTGGGGACGATACATCACCCGCCGGGAACCAACTCGGCGAGTGATGCGCCATATTTGTCGCCTGGTCAACCGGCTGACCCGCTGTCGGTTCAGCAGTGAACGAATCAACGGAAAATTGCTACCAGATAACGAACGCCTTCGAAATCATGTTTTGAAAAACAACAAATGCAAATTTTGTATTTAATGAAAGCTTCCAAGGACTACAAGCCCGAAAGTTTTAATACTGACAGACACATGCGGAACTTCATATACTTTTGGGGTTGTAGCTACAGCTTCATCCTCACAAATTACAACCCCAATTATGAATATTACAACCCCAACATTGCCAGTAAATGCATACCTAAGTAAATAAATACTGTGAACAGTACGCAAAATCACCAAAGGATTTTTCAAAAAAATCATAATAATTAATAAATATATGAACACAGAAAAGGACAAACTTTAAAATGTTAGTCAAGTTTGTCATAAAATAACATTTAAAATCCAACAATCGGTACAACATATTACCCCAAAATTACTGAGAAAGACTATGTAGGTACCCAGGGGCGTAATATCATATTCAGTTGAGTCATAAACACTAAAAAACAACACTACTTATTGACAAACAGGTAACTTTTTCAATTTCAGACACACACACAATAGCAATCTAGGTGTTTACATCAAACACATGAGCAAAGCAAGTTTGAGTGTAGCATATTTCATATTGGGCTTAGTTCTGGATAAATGTCACACATTAGAATGCACCCTTACGCGGTTGGCCAAAGGTTCAATTGGAATTTAAATATGTTGGTGAAATTGACACTTATTGAAGAACTTGACCAATATTATAAATATGTTTGTGTCTGAAAGCATTACAATCATCCTGAGCAGCAAAAAGAACAGACATAATCATAGACCTAAATAAAATGGGTTTCAGGATTATCAGGATTATCACAACCTTCAATTTTTAGCCAGACAAACATTATTTTCACAAGATATACCTGGTCATGGTGTTGAAAAGTAGGGGGCCACATCAATATAAGTCATTTTAAAAGAAAATAGCCTAATACAAGGCGCCTTATCCAACATCAATCAAACCAAAACTTATGCGAAAACAGCAGAAATATTTAAAAGCAATACACATAATGTCAATGCGACGTGCAAGATAAATGCGCATATTTTGATATAGCTGCGTCATATTTGTCTCTTTTTTATTACTAAAATAATGTTGTTTGGTTCTCGCCTAATTTGTTTGCCTTGTGGGAAATATGTTATATGTATTTTTATATCTCAGCTGTAATATATGAAAGGACCGGACTTGGAACAGTGGCATCACCAGACATTTTAAGTTCGAGAGGCCATTTTTTGACAGACGTTCGTGTCCTAAGAAACGACTTTTACTGGGAATAAATAAATCATATTTTGCACACAAAAAAAAATGAAGATTTGGTGTCGAGGCGAACCTCCGATTTCATCAACCTGATCCATTTTTTCTGAACCTAAAATATCTATGTATCGATGTCAAGAGGTTATCAGTCCCCAGTTTCCGGGAGCACGTTAACCCCCCCCCCCCCCGGCGACACCTATGCGCCACTGTAAATCAAACGCAGAACAAGTCGGCATTATCAGACTGTTCTGTTCTTTTATAGATGCCTGTTAGAGGGACAAGGGACCCCCTTTTGGGTAAGGATCAATGGCACCGCCACCTTCCGAAAGTTGGGGGGGGGGGGGGGGGCGGAGGCATTCTGAAGTCGATTCTTTCCATGCAACGCCCATAAGCGTAATGTTAAAATCCGAAAATGTGGGGGGGGGGAGGACACGCCCCCCGCCCCCTCTTGTGGCGGAGCCCTTGGTAAGGATTTGTGTTGAAATCATTTATTTTGTTAAAGGGTATAGTACACCTTTAACATTAGTTTTTAACTGATAGCCAGATTGTCGGGAGTACTGAGAAATCTCCAAATCTGAAATTGTTTCCTTCCAAAACGACCTAGTTTCTGAGTTTCAACGCAAAAGCCGTTGGGTATATTTTGTCATATTTTAAAGGGACAAATCTTGTGACGTTTCGCAAACGTCATTAGTATTCCTACCGCACTTCGTTTTCGCCAGGGTAATAGAACAACGTTTTCGCTATTTGGACCGGCCGCCACCGAAACGCATCATGTGTTCATGAGCTAGAAATATTATTGGCCATAACTTTGTCAATTTTCATTGGATTTCCAATTAAAAATAATACCGACACTCGTCTTGAAAAGGCACACCTTTTGAAGGGTGGCTCGTACCGGTAGCTGCAATATTCTCCGCAATAGAAGCACATGCACATGTAACTGCGATACATTAGGGATACATTCTGCCAGTGGTTACAGTTTTAAGTAATTACCTCTGTCAATTGTGAACCGATTTCCAATCGAAAATTACCAATAGATGCTTAGTGATAAGACACATTTGTTGATTGGTGGCTGGTCGGTGTTCATGCAATATATTGATTCAATTTTGTTTATTGTTTACGTTGAATTGCCGCCTAGCTCGAAATATTATTAGCTATAACTTTGTCAATTTGCATTGGATTTCCAATTGAAAATAATGCCCACACTCGTCTTGCAAAGGCACACCTTTTGATGGGTGGCTAGTACCAGTAACTGCAATATTTATTTACATCCACCACACACCGAGGAACGCACACAAACACATTTGTGGGTAGGTATATCACATGTATTTATGCACATGAACATTATGAGTATGTGTTCACGCAACGCTACTCCATCTCTACTTATACAAGGCCATAGTGTAAACATTCACACATTTTCAATCGCGACCAATATACTCGCGAGTCGCGACCCAGCGAATGGGGTTGTTAGTGTTGCTTACATATTCTGATTCAAGGATAGGCTTTTGCCGGTTTGACGTCACAACTCCTTTTGGTGACACAAGATTATTGTGACGTGATATGTATGGATATCAATGTTTTTCCAATTATGACAAATTGGTACTTTTTTCGCAAAAATGAATGCCAGAACCGTAACCAGAACACTCTTTTCCATCATTCCACGTACTTTTCCCAAGGTGTACTATTCCCTTTAAGCAAGGGAAATTTGCTAGAGTAAAGGGCACCCAAATACGAGAAAAGCTCAAATCCGAGAAGAAGAAAAATTGCATAAGAGTGGTTCTTTCAAAGATCAACATTTCCAAAACAAATAAAAGAGTTAGACAAGAGATGAGGTATAAGGGGCAAACAAACGGCGACGCTTCATGCCGCCGCCGTGTTTTGTTAAACCCTTCTGAAAACCCTTGCGGATGTGCAAACCATAGGCGTAGGAACGTGGGGGGGGGGGGGCAGGGGCGGCGGACGAGGGGCAGGGGAGCAGCTGCCCCCCACTCAAGAAGTTGGGGAACAAATATATGGTGTTGCCCTCCCCCCCATAAATTTTCAGTGAGGGCCCTCAATGTGCCCTCGAACAGCCTGAGGGGACCCTCAGTCGGTCCTCGTCGTTTTCAGTGAGCTCTCGGTCAGCCTAAAGGGCCCTGGGTCTGCCTGAGGTGGCCCTCAGTCTGTCTGAGGGGCCCTCAGTCGGCCTGTGGGGGCCCTCAGTCGGCTTAAGGGGGCCTTCGGTGGACCTGAGGAAGCCTTCGGTCGGTCTGAGGGGCCCTTGGTCGGCCTAAGTGGCCTTCGGTCGGCTCGAGGACGAGAGGGTCTTTGATCGGCCCGAGAGTGCACTCGGTCGCCAATTTACATCTCCCCCGCTCAATAACAGGTGAAGGGGCCCTCAGTTCTTCAAAGGGTCTCTGACGCTTCGGGGCCCTGGAATTTGCTTTGCCCTTTGCCCTCAGTCAGCCTTAGGCGGGGGGGCTCAGTCGGCCTGAGATGGCCCTCAGCCGGCCCGTGGGGCTCTCAGTCAGCCTGAGGGGCCCACAGTCTGCCTGAGGGTGTTCTCGGTCGGCCTGAGGGGACACTCACTCGGCTTGAGTGGGCCCTCAGTCAGCCTTAGGGGGCCCTCGGTTGGCTTGAAGGGGGCCCTCAGTCGGCTTCAGATGACTCTCAGCCGGCCCGAGGGCCCTCAGTCGGCCTGAGGGGGTCCTCAATCGGTCCGAGGGGCCTTCGTTTCGTTTCGTTTATTAAGGATTCGTCCACTAGTGGGTATTATGAACCCTGTACATTGTAGGTAAGGGTGACAGACATTTACTCATACACTATGGGAACGGTCACGGTCACGATGCATGTAAAAACAACACGGACATCTGATTGTAATTCATGTTGGCTGACACATGGCACGCAGGAACGCCCCGCGACTCCGCACCTCGGTAATGTTAGCCGGGAGGGAATTCCACGCACGCGCGGCCCTATATGCGAAGCTTCTCTGCGTGGCTGACAGGCGACATCTTTCCAGCTGCAGCTCTCCCGCGGCGACAGCTCTCGTTTCCCTCTGGGATACCTGGGATCGTTTGACAAAAAGAGCTCTCAGGGCTGGCGGGCAGTTGTGGTCATGAAGCGCACTAAACACTTTGAGGCAGTCTCGCTGATGCACCATCTCCCTCGCACTCAGCCACCCTAACGAGATGAGGACAGGTGAGATGTGCTCACTGCGCCGCACCCCAGAGACAAGTCTCGCCGCAAAGTTGATAGTTTTCTGAATCCGTGACAGATGGCATTGGGCGGCCCCGCCCCAAACGGAGAGACAGTACAAAATGTGAGGGAAAACGTGAGCCTGTACCAGGAGCTCAAGGGCTTTGGGTGTGAAATAGTGGCGAATTTTGTAGAGGGATATAAGGATAGCGTTGCATCTGCGAACCACCGTCGATATATGTGGCTCCCAGGTCAGACCTTGGTCCAGGACCATGTCCAGGACCTTCACGGTGGAGCATGGCGGGATGCGTGAGCGTGATAAGGTGATGTGGAAGCTCGATGTCTTTTTTATGGAAGATTTTGTACCAAAGATGATGAAATGGGTTTTGTCAGGGTTCATTTTGAGACAGTTGGACAGAAACCAATCTTGAAGGTGTATGATGGACTCCTCGACGCGAGCCTTCAGGTGTGATAAGTTGATGACATCGAGAGGGGAGTGGTCCAGGAGTTGAGTGTCATCGGCATAGGACAGGAGTCGGCCATGGGGAAGGAATGCGGACATGTCGTTGATGAAGATAAGGAAGAGGATGGGTCCGACTATGGAGCCCTGGGCGACGCCGTGGGTAAATGGGAGAATTAGGTCTGATCCGCCCGCTACCATCTGTTTCCGGTCTCGCAGATAGCTGCGGAACCAGTCCGAGCACACCCCGTACCATTCTAGCTTGTCCAGGAGGACGCCATGATCGACGCTGTCAAAAGCTTTACTTAGGTCGAGCGTCGTCAGCGACGCTATTTCACCTGCGTCGATAATATTTGAGATCCACTCCACAGCGTCGATCAGGGCGTCCTCCGCGGAATGACGGGGTCAGTAAGCATATTTAAATTGAGACAGTATATGGTTTTCCTGTAGATATGACGTGAGTTGCATGCAGACAGCCTTTTCCGTGATTTTTGACAAAACAGACAGGAAACCAATCTTGCCGGATAGGCCGGAAGTTATTCAAATCGGATCGGTCTCCAGACTTGTGAATAGGTACAACGCGAGCTATTTTCCAGGCATTAGGAAACGTGCATGTGGTTACAGATTTGTTGACGATATTAAGAAGGTGATGCCCAATAACAGCAAAACACCTTTTCACTGCATGGAGAGGGACGCCATCGATACCGACTGCCCTTGACGAGCTCATGCGTGTAATGGCCTTCGAGAGTTCTGGCAGGGTTACAGGGCGGAGTGCGAGGGCTGATGAGCACACACGGGGAGGCCTCGGTCCATGCGAGCCCGAAACGGTGGTGCGCCCCACCTCCGCGGCGATGCGTGACCTCACGGACGCAAAATGCTCATTGAATGCGTCAGCCCGGTCACTGACGTCATCGTCACCCAAAGCGGGGCCCCGTGATGGTTGGACAGCAAAACTTTTCAGACGACTCCAAAAAGATTGTCTGTCAGATAAAAGAGAGTCACACAGGAAGTCGCGACGGCCACGAGTGAGCTGGCTCTTCACAGTGTTGCGCCGCCGCTGGTATCCACAGTGACTTTCTGGGGTTCTGGTGCGCTCCCAGGTTCGCCGGGCCTCGTCGCGGTCCTCCATCGCCGACGTCAGCTCGGGATTGTCGCGCAGCCACGGACACGCCGGTCGGCGCCGTCTCACCGTGACGAGCGGGCAGTGCTCGTCGACCACTGCGTCCCAGACCGCCATGCATGCCGTCAGCTTCTCGTCAGTCCTTGGTTGTCCTAGGATAACCCTCGGATGACCTGAGGGTCCTTCAGTCAGAATGAGGGGCCTTCGGTCTGAGGGGCCCTTATCAGACTTGTAACGACTATTTGTTTTAGTCGACTCAAGTCTGACTAAAAAATGATGACCCTTAGCTGATAATGACCCTAAAAAATCCCCCCCCCCCCCCGGTCGCCGACTCAATTACAACCCCAACGAAAAACCCAAAGTTCCGCCTCTGCTGGCAGATTCCCTCTGACTGACGAATAACTCCATCCTAGCTGATGGGTGACTGAACGTGGTGACCTGGTCAGCTGCTGCTGTTATTCTTAGACGGTGGCCGATCTGAGCCGTCACTGGTGTCTGATGACAGGTCGTGGATCTGAGCCGCCAATGGTGTCTGATGACAGGTAGTGGATCTGATCCGTCACTGGTATCTGATGACAGGTAGTGGATCTGATCCGTCACTGGTGTCTGATGACAGGTAGTGGATCTGATCCGTCACTGGTATCTGATGACAGGTAGTGGATCTGAGCCGCCAATGGTGTCTGATGACAGGTAGTGGATCTGATCCGTCACTGGTGTCTGATGACAGGTCGTGGATCTGAGCCGCCAATGGTGTCTGATGACAGGTAGTGGATCTGATCCGTCACTGGTGTCTGATGACAGGTAGTAGATCTGAGCCGCCAATGGTGTCTGATGACAGGTAGTGGATCTGATCCGTCACTGGTGTCTGATGACAGGTCGTGGATCTGAGCCGCCAATGGTGTCTGATGACAGGTAGTGGATCTGATCCGTCACTGGTATCTGATGACAGGTCGTGGATCTGAGCCGCCAATGGTGTCTGATGACAGGTAGTGGATCTGATCCGTCACTGGTGTCTGATGACAGGTCGTGGATCTGATCCGTCACTGGTGTCTGATGACAGGTCGTGTTTATGTCGTCACTCACAGTGACAATTCGCCAAACACGTGTGTTGAAACTGGTTTGGCGGACTTTTTCTGAATCAATCGTGTGTACATATTTTGTTGATGGGTGCCTGTCTTGGTATTTAGTGCGGCTTACATGATAAATCCTTTTCATTTTTCGTGTTTGTATTGCATAAGCACCATTTTGCGATTCCGGCACCATCCATTTTATATCACTGTAAAATGAAACGAAGGATTATTTGTATCCAAATGGAGGCTGCGGAGGACAAAATAAAAGTCGAAAGTTCATCAGCACTCAATTCAGTCAAATGCGGAGTACTTATCGGGGACGTGGGATGATAAGCGAGAGGACAATATCCACACAGCTGGATTTACAATGCCCAGCTACCGCTGTAGCCGGCACGTTATGTCCCTGGTATCTCCCGCGTTGGGAGCAGCACCTCTGGAGGAGCGTAGATAGGACTGCTCCTGATCCGTACCGCCAACCCAGGCACATCTCCCGCCCTGGAACAGGTGCCGACCCAGGCACATCTCCCCGCTCTGGAGCAGCCGTGCCCCAGTGCCGACCCAGGCACATCTCCCCGCCCTGGAACAGGTGCCGACCCAGGCACATCTCCCCGCCCTGGAGCAGCCGTGCCCCGGTGCCGACCCAGGCACATCTCCCCGCCCTGGAACAGGTGCCGACCCAGGCACATCTCCCCGCTCTGGAGCAGCCGTGCCCCAGTGCCGACCCAGGCACATCTCCCCGCCCTGGAACAGGTGCCGACCCAGGCACATCTCCCCGCTCTGGAGCAGCCGTGCCCCAGTGCCGACCCAGGCACATCTCCCCGCCCTGGAGCAGCCGTGCCCCAGTGCCGACCCAGGCACATCTCCCCGCCCTGGAGCAGCCGTGCCCCGGTGCCGACCCAGGCACATCTCCCCGCTCTGGAGCAACCGTGGCCCGGTGCCGACCCCAGCACATCTCCCCGCTCTGGAGCAGCCGTGCCCCGGTGCCGACCCAGGCACATCTCTCCGCCCTGGAGCAGCCGTGGCCCGGTGCCGACCTGCGCTCGGCACATATCCCCGCTCTGGAGCAGCCGTGCCTCGGTGCCGACCCAGGCACATCTCCCCGCCCTGGAGCAGCCGTGCCCCGGTGGCCGGTGCCGACCCAGGCACATCTCCCCGCTCTGGAGCAGCCGTGCCCCGGTGGCCGGTGCCGACCCAGGCACATCCCCGCTCTGGAGCAGCCGTGGCCCGGTGCCGATCCCGGCACATCTCCCCGCTCTGGAGCAGCCGTGCCCCGGTGCCGACCCAGGCACATCTCCCCGCCCTGGAGCAGCCGTGGTCCGGTGCCGACCTGCGCTCGGCACATATCCCCGCTCTGGAGCAGCCGTACCTCGGTGCCGACCCAGGCACATCTCCCCGCCCTGGAGCAGCCGTGCCCCGGTGGCCGGTGCCGACCCAGGCACATCTCTCCACCCTGGAGCAGCCGTGCCCCGGTGCCGACCTGCGCTCGGCACATCTCAATCAGCGGTGGTCGACACGGCCGACCGATAGGGCTGGCTGGCGCGGCAGGCAGCATCTCTCTGGGACGGGTTTGATTTGTGGCGCGCTGTCAGGCCCGTCTGACCAGGGACGCTCCCGCCGCCGACCGGCCTACAGTGACGTATGGACCGCAGTCCGACGATCACGGCGCACCACGCGCACAGACGTCCGATGTGACGTGACGTGACGTGTGACGTGTGTGACGCAGCGCGCCGGAATGTGAAACGGAAGTGTCGGCCGGTGTGGAAACTTGGCTCGCCGCTGGGCCGGCAGTTATCGGCGATATTTATCTGTCCCGGCTAAATGGGCGGTGAGTTGTTTTTACGTGCGGGCTTGTCGGAGCGATCTGGTGAGGTTAGATAAATCTTCAGCTTAGAAGGGTAGATTAAACGGACCAGTTGGAGAGAGTTGTCAATTCGGGTGAATACGCCCCAAACAACACACAGTGACACAAGTGAGTGTGGTGGTTAAAAATGACTGCCATAACTTTCTGAAAGCAACAAAATCCCATAATTGACACAAGAACTGCAATCAAATGCTTAACTAAAATAAAAATAATTGTTCTGGTCCGCTGTAAATTGGCACTCGAAGGCAATGACAGATTTGAACTAGCATTCTCTTAAACTCATAATGCTTAAATTATTTTATTTTTAGACACAACAGCATTTTAGCGAGATCAATTATAGAAAAAACGCTGCTGTATTTTAGAATTAGACGCTTCCTCTTCAAGTTCTAAAGGGTACTTACATATTAAAATTATTAGTTCCGATGTCAAAAGTCGTCTATTCAAAGCACTTGGAGACAAATTAAATTTAAAAACAGATGTATGCAGCGTAGGAGCACTGCCCAGCAAGTAAGAGACATTCGAATGTTTTCTTAATCGTATTTGCTGGAAAAGCATAACTTCCTCAAATAAGTGGAAAGGAGTGTTATATTCCTCGCAAAGAATGGTCGCTGCAAGAATGTATAATGCCTTTATAAGCGTTTTTTTTGTTATTTGTCGTACAAGATTATATGTAGGCACATTGCCGTATATGCCTCCATTGCATGCAGTTGGCATGAAGGGAGACGTATTTGGAGAATTAAATGAAGTTAAAGTTAAACCTTTATGAAGTTAGGAGGCTAACTTTTCAATCACTACATTATCTAGCATACAAACATATTGCTTTCTGTTCTTCAAGACAAGTCAGTGATTGGACAGAGATAAGTTAAGCAGAGAGAGGATAGGATATATGTGATTATATCCACATAAGTCAGTGATTAGACAGAGATGAGTTAAACAGAGAGAGGATAGGATATGTGTGATTATATCCACATAAGTCAGTGATTAGACAGAGATGAGTTAAACAGAGAGAGGATAGGATATATGTGATTATATCCACATAAGTCAGTGATTGGACAGAGATAAGTTAAGCAGAGAGAGGATAGGATATATGTGATTATATCCACATAAGTCAGTGATTGGACAGAGATGAGTTAAACAGAGAGAGGATATGATATATGTGATTATATCCACATAAGTCAGTGATTAGACAGAGATGAGTTAAACAGAGAGAGGATATGATATATGTGATTATATCCACATAAGTCAGTGATTAGACGGAGATGAGTTAAACAGAGAGAGGATATGATATATGTGATTATATCCACATAAGTCAGTGATTAGACAGAGATGAGTTAAACAGAGAGAGGATATGATATATGTGATTATATCCACATAAGTCAGTGATTAGACAGAGATGAGTTAAACAGAGAGAGGATAGGATATATGTGATTATATCCACATAAGTCAGTGATTAGACAGAGATGAGTTAAACAGAGAGAGGATATGATATATGTGATTATATCCACATAAGTCAGTGATTAGACAGATGAGTTAAACAGAGAGAGGATAGGATATATGTGATTATATCCACATAAGTCAGTGATTAGACAGAGATGAGTTAAACAGAGAGAGGATAGGATATATGTGATTATATCCACATAAGTCAGTGATTAGACGGAGATGAGTTAAACAGAGAGAGGATAGGATATATGTGATTATATCCACATAAGTCAGTGATTAGACAGAGATGAGTTAAACAGAGAGAGGATATGATATATGTGATTATATCCACATAAGTCAGTGATTAGACGGAGATGAGTTAAACAGAGAGAGGATAGGATATATGTGATTATATCCACATAAGTCAGTGATTAGACAGAGATGAGTTAAACAGAGAGAGGATAGGATATATGTGATTATATCCACATAAGTCAGTGATTAGACAGAGATGAGTTAAACAGAGAGAGGATAGGATATATGTGATTATATCCACATAAGTCAGTGATTAGACAGAGATGAGTTAAACAGAGAGAGGATAGGATATATGTGATTATATCCACATAAGTCAGTGATTAGACAGAGATGAGTTAAACAGAGAGAGGATAGGATATGTGTGATTATATCCACATAAGTCAGTGATTAGACAGAGATGAGTTAAACAGAGAGAGGATAGGATATATGTGATTATATCCACATAAGTCAGTGATTAGACAGAGATGAGTTAAACAGAGAGAGGATAGGATATATGTGATTATATCCACATAAGTCAGTGATTAGACAGAGATGAGTTAAACAGAGAGAGGATAGGATATATGTGATTATATCCACATAAGTCAGTGATTAGACAGAGATGAGTTAAACAGAGAGAGGATAGGATATATGTGATTATATCCACATAAGTCAGTGATTAGACAGAGATGAGTTAAACAGAGAGAGGATAGGATATGTGTGATTATATCCACATAAGTCAGTGATTAGACAGAGATGAGTTAAACAGAGAGAGGATAGGATATATGTGATTATATCCACATAAGTCAGTGATTAGACAGAGATGAGTTAAACAGAGAGAGGATAGGATATGTGTGATTATATCCACATAAGTCAGTGATTAGACAGAGATGAGTTAAACAGAGAGAGGATAGGATATATGTGATTATATCCACATAAGTCAGTGATTAGACAGAGATGAGTTAAACAGAGAGAAGATAGGATATATGTGATTATATCCACATAAGTCAGTGATTAGACAGAGATGAGTTAAACAGAGAGAAGATAGGATATATGTGATTATATCCACATAAGTCAGTGATTAGACAGAGATGAGTTAAACAGAGAGAGGATAGGATATATGTGATTATATCCACATAAGTCAGTGATTAGACAGAGATGAGTTAAACAGAGAGAGGATAGGATAGGTGTGATTATATCCACATAAGTCAGTGATTAGACAGAGATGAGTTAAACAGAGAGAGGATAGGATATATGTGATTATATCCACATAAGTCAGTGATTAGACAGAGATGAGTTAAACAGAGAGAGGATAGGATATGTGTGATTATATCCACATAAGTCAGTGATTAGACAGAGATGAGTTAAACAGAGAGAGGATAGGATATATGTGATTATATCCACATAAGTCAGTGATTAGACAGAGATGAGTTAAACAGAGAGAGGATAGGATATGTGTGATTATATCCACATAAGTCAGTGATTAGACAGAGATGAGTTAAACAGAGAGAGGATAGGATATATGTGATTATATCCACATAAGTCAGTGATTAGACAGAGATGAGTTAAACAGAGAGAGGATAGGATATATGTGATTATATCCACATAAGTCAGTGATTAGACAGAGATGAGTTAAACAGAGAGAGGATAGGATATATGTGATTATATCCACATAAGTCAGTGATTAGACAGAGATGAGTTAAACAGAGAGAGGATAGGATATATGTGATTATATCCACATAAGTCAGTGATTAGACAGAGATGAGTTAAACAGAGAGAGGATAGGATATATGTGATTATATCCACATAAGTCAGTGATTAGACAGAGATGAGTTAAACAGAGAGAGGATAGGATATATGTGATTATATCCACATAAGTCAGTGATTAGACAGAGATGAGTTAAACAGAGAGAGGATAGGATATGTGTGATTATATCCACATAAGTCAGTGATTAGACAGAGATGAGTTAAACAGAGAGAGGATAGGATATATGTGATTATATCCACATAAGTCAGTGATTAGACAGAGATGAGTTAAACAGAGAGAGGATAGGATATATGTGATTATATCCACATAAGTCAGTGATTAGACAGAGATGAGTTAAACAGAGAGAGGATAGGATATATGTGATTATATCCACATAAGTCAGTGATTAGACAGAGATGAGTTAAACAGAGAGAGGATAGGATATATGTGATTATATCCACATAAGTCAGTGATTAGACAGAGATGAGTTAAACAGAGAGAGGATAGGATATATGTGATTATATCCACATAAGTCAGTGATTAGACAGAGATGAGTTAAACAGAGAGAGGATAGGATATATGTGATTATATCCACATAAGTCAGTGATTAGACAGAGATGAGTTAAACAGAGAGAGGATAGGATATATGTGATTATATCCACATAAGTCAGTGATTAGACAGAGATGAGTTAAACAGAGAGAGGATAGGATATGTGTGATTATATCCACATAAGTCAGTGATTAGACAGAGATGAGTTAAACAGAGAGAGGATAGGATATATGTGATTATATCCACATAAGTCAGTGATTAGACAGAGATGAGTTAAACAGAGAGAGGATAGGATATATGTGATTATATCCACATAAGTCAGTGATTAGACAGAGATGAGTTAAACAGAGAGAGGATAGGATATATGTGATTATATCCACATAAGTCAGTGATTAGACAGAGATGAGTTAAACAGAGAGAGGATAGGATATATGTGATTATATCCACATAAGTCAGTGATTAGACAGAGATGAGTTAAACAGAGAGAGGATAGGATATATGTGATTATATCCACATAAGTCAGTGATTAGACAGAGATGAGTTAAACAGAGAGAGGATAGGATATATGTGATTATATCCACATAAGTCAGTGATTAGACAGAGATGAGTTAAACAGAGAGAGGATAGGATATATGTGATTATATCCACATAAGTCAGTGATTAGACAGAGATGAGTTAAACAGAGAGAGGATAGGATATATGTGATTATATCCACATAAGTCAGTGATTAGACAGAGATGAGTTAAACAGAGAGAGGATAGGATATATGTGATTATATCCACATAAGTCAGTGATTAGACAGAGATGAGTTAAACAGAGAGAGGATAGGATATATGTGATTATATCCACATAAGTCAGTGATTAGACAGAGATGAGTTAAACAGAGAGAGGATAGGATATATGTGATTATATCCACATAAGTCAGTGATTAGACAGAGATGAGTTAAACAGAGAGAGGATAGGATATGTGTGATTATATCCACATAAGTCAGTGATTAGACAGAGATGAGTTAAACAGAGAGAGGATAGGATATATGTGATTATATCCACATAAGTCAGTGATTAGACAGAGATGAGTTAAACAGAGAGAGGATAGGATATATGTGATTATATCCACATAAGTCAGTGATTAGACAGAGATGAGTTAAACAGAGAGAGGATAGGATATGTGTGATTATATCCACATAAGTCAGTGATTAGACAGAGATGAGTTAAACAGAGAGAGGATAGGATATATGTGATTATATCCACATAAGTCAGTGATTAGACAGAGATGAGTTAAACAGAGAGAGGATAGGATATATGTGATTATATCCACATAAGTCAGTGATTAGACAGAGATGAGTTAAACAGAGAGAGGATAGGATATATGTGATTATATCCACATAAGTCAGTGATTAGACAGAGATGAGTTAAACAGAGAGAGGATAGGATATATGTGATTATATCCACATAAGTCAGTGATTAGACAGAGATGAGTTAAACAGAGAGAGGATAGGATATATGTGATTATATCCACATAAGTCAGTGATTAGACAGAGATGAGTTAAACAGAGAGAGGATAGGATATATGTGATTATATCCACATAAGTCAGTGATTAGACAGAGATGAGTTAAACAGAGAGAGGATAGGATATGTGTGATTATATCCACATAAGTCAGTGATTAGACAGAGATGAGTTAAACAGAGAGAGGATAGGATATATGTGATTATATCCACATAAGTCAGTGATTAGACAGAGATGAGTTAAACAGAGAGAGGATAGGATATATGTGATTATATCCACATAAGTCAGTGATTAGACAGAGATGAGTTAAACAGAGAGAGGATAGGATATGTGTGATTATATCCACATAAGTCAGTGATTAGACAGAGATGAGTTAAACAGAGAGAGGATAGGATATATGTGATTATATCCACATAAGTCAGTGATTAGACAGAGATGAGTTAAACAGAGAGAGGATAGGATATATGTGATTATATCCACATAAGTCAGTGATTAGACAGAGATGAGTTAAACAGAGAGAGGATAGGATATATGTGATTATATCCACATAAGTCAGTGATTAGACAGAGATGAGTTAAACAGAGAGAGGATAGGATATATGTGATTATATCCACATAAGTCAGTGATTAGACAGAGATGAGTTAAACAGAGAGAGGATAGGATATATGTGATTATATCCACATAAGTCAGTGATTAGACAGAGATGAGTTAAACAGAGAGAGGATAGGATATGTGTGATTATATCCACATAAGTCAGTGATTAGACAGAGATGAGTTAAACAGAGAGAGGATAGGATATATGTGATTATATCCACATAAGTCAGTGATTAGACAGAGATGAGTTAAACAGAGAGAGGATAGGATATATGTGATTATATCCACATAAGTCAGTGATTAGACAGAGATGAGTTAAACAGAGAGAGGATAGGATATGTGTGATTATATCCACATAAGTCAGTGATTAGACAGAGATGAGTTAAACAGAGAGAGGATAGGATATATGTGATTATATCCACATAAGTCAGTGATTAGACAGAGATGAGTTAAACAGAGAGAGGATAGGATATATGTGATTATATCCACATAAGTCAGTGATTAGACAGAGATGAGTTAAACAGAGAGAGGATAGGATATGTGTGATTATATCCACATAAGTCAGTGATTAGACAGAGATGAGTTAAACAGAGAGAGGATAGGATATATGTGATTATATCCACATAAGTCAGTGATTAGACAGAGATGAGTTAAACAGAGAGAGGATAGGATATATGTGATTATATCCACATAAGTCAGTGATTAGACAGAGATGAGTTAAACAGAGAGAGGATAGGGATATATGTGATTATATCCACATAAGTCAGTGATTAGACAGAGATGAGTTAAACAGAGAGAGGATAGGATATATGTGATTATATCCACATAAGTCAGTGATTAGACAGAGATGAGTTAAACAGAGAGAGGATAGGATATATGTGATTATATCCACATAAGTCAGTGATTAGACGGAGATGAGTTAAACAGAGAGAGGATAGGATATATGTGATTATATCCACATAAGTCAGTGATTAGACAGAGATGAGTTAAACAGAGAGAGGATAGGATATATGTGATTATATCCACATAAGTCAGTGATTAGACAGAGATGAGTTAAACAGAGAGAGGATAGGATATATGTGATTATATCCACATAAGTCAGTGATTAGACAGAGATGAGTTAAACAGAGAGAGGATATGATATATGTGATTATATCCACATAAGTCAGTGATTAGACAGAGATGAGTTAAACAGAGAGAGGATAGGATATATGTGATTATATCCACATAAGTCAGTGATTAGACAGAGATGAGTTAAACAGAGAGAGGATAGGATAGGTGTGATTATATCCACATAAGTCAGTGATTAGACAGAGATGAGTTAAACAGAGAGAGGATAGGATATATGTGATTATATCCACATAAGTCAGTGATTAGACAGAGATGAGTTAAACAGAGAGAGGATAGGATATATGTGATTATATCCACATAAGTCAGTGATTAGACAGAGATGAGTTAAACAGAGAGAGGATAGGATATATGTGATTATATCCACATAAGTCAGTGATTAGACAGAGATGAGTTAAACAGAGAGAGGATAGGATATATGTGATTATATCCACATAAGTCAGTGATTAGACAGAGATGAGTTAAACAGAGAGAGGATAGGATATATGTGATTATATCCACATAAGTCAGTGATTAGACAGAGATGAGTTAAACAGAGAGAGGATAGGATAGGTGTGATTATATCCACATAAGTCAGTGATTAGACAGAGATGAGTTAAACAGAGAGAGGATAGGATATATGTGATTATATCCACATAAGTCAGTGATTAGACAGAGATGAGTTAAACAGAGAGAGGATAGGATATATGTGATTATATCCACATAAGTCAGTGATTAGACAGAGATGAGTTAAACAGAGAGAGGATAGGATAGGTGTGATTATATCCACATAAGTCAGTGATTAGACGGAGATGAGTTAAACAGAGAGAGGATAGGATATATGTGATTATATCCACATAAGTCAGTGATTAGACGGAGATGAGTTAAACAGAGAGAGGATAGGATATGTGTGATTATATCCACATAAGTCAGTGATTAGACAGAGATGAGTTAAACAGAGAGAGGATAGGATATATGTGATTATATCCACATAAGTCAGTGATTAGACAGAGATGAGTTAAACAGAGAGAGGATAGGATATATGTGATTATATCCACATAAGTCAGTGATTAGACGGAGATGAGTTAAACAGAGAGAGGATAGGATATATGTGATTATATCCACATAAGTCAGTGATTAGACAGAGATGAGTTAAACAGAGAGAGGATAGGATATATGTGATTATATCCACATAACCGGTCACGGTGAATACATTTTATAAGGATTCGGATCCTTTGGGCATATAAGTGCTGAAATTAATTGATTTTGTCATCGAAAAATAAATGCAGAAAACACACATGAACACCAATGATTGATTCTCTATCATATAATGTAATTGAGATATGGGGATATTATTTTTAAAGGGAAATATTCACCTTTTTCCACAAAAATGGAGTTATTACTTGAAATCGATAGACGAGACCAAAATATATTGTAAATTTATCACATTTTGCATATAACAATTCCTACCGATATATATTTCAAGTCAATGTTGATAAGTGATCCAGGCTTATAACGACCAGTACTTGCAAGTGCTTGGTAACGAATTTCGAATTCCGGGCTTGCCTCGTATTGTTTTTTGACAAAATTGTATGGAAAATATGTCTTACACTCTGTCTATTGTGATTATGTGCCCTAATATCCTTGACAATCAACAAACATTGAATAATAAGGTAACCAAATTAGCAGTTAACTTGGGCACGCTATGACGGCCTAGTTAGTGGTTGCGACCCTCAATTTTAGAAAATGGGTTAATTTGTTTTCAACATAGTCGTTTTGTATAGTTTTGTCTCTCGCTGTATACAACACCATGCTTTAGCTTATCATGAAAAAATATAATTTATACAAAAAATCCACAAACAATGACAAAACTGTCAACGAAATCGGAAGTTCACTTGGGCACGCAACGGCGACCTATTTAGTGTCAGTGATTTGTTTCAGGGACCAATCAGAGAAGTTATCAAAAAAAAGAAAAGCGTCAGATATGTCGCGCTTCCAAATAGTGAAAGAAAAACACGGATCATGAACTCAGAAAGAAGTATATGTATTTGTTTGTTAAATTCCCCCCACCCCCCCCCCCCCCCAACACAAAAGAAAATGAAATAGAAAAGTTGTGATTTCATTTTTAAATTGAGACTCGATCAATTTAATAGCATACACGATGCATAATATAATGCAGAAAAGTAGATGAAAAGGTGAATATTTCCCTTCAAGCAAAATTAGTAACTCCTCAATGGCCGTACATCATTTTGTTCGTTGTTAAGTTGCCATGGCATTACTTAATGTGTAAATAAATGTTTGCTGCTAACCATTTACACATCATGTAATGTCCAACAATTTTCTTTACTCGTGTTTGCTTACAAGCAAAATTAAAAGTATGCGTTTTGGTTACCGAATATGTTTAAAGTCTTCAAATATACTAGAATTATTGCAGGGAATAAAACAATCATTTTGCATATTAATCAGGACGTTTGCAGACAGCGTTTGAAGTTTGTAACCTTCGAACATAATTAACCTCTAATTTATCATAGGACCTAATATTGGCCAGCTTGAGTCGATATTTGGGACAGATGTTCATTGTCCAGCGCAGATTGGATCAGACTTCCTGACAGGCTGAATCAGTAATAATGCACAAGGCATTGGAGACCGAGGATGAAGCGCGGCAGACATACGGTACATATTAAAACAGAGACGTGCAACATATTGCAACAGAGGTGCAGTGCATGGTAAAACAGCACCTTACAATTGGAAAAACAATCCCATTAACATATATACCTATTACCTACTGGACTGTGTGGATTATTGAGCAATAGTTTGCCTGTGCCTGTACACTGTCAAAATATTTGTTTGTTCTTGTTCCTATTTTTTATGTTATCGTACAGAGCAAATTCACATTTCCATTTTATTTTTCACTCTTGCCTACTGTGTTCTTCGCGATCTGTGTTCACGACCATGCTACATGTTTATCATGCTTCATGTTAATGGGATTATTTTTCATGGTTCATTCAGCTTCTAGTCAGTTTAAACGATAATTAGCCTCCAAGATACGGCGGCCATTTGCTACCCGTGCATTGGAACTGATCGGAGAAAAGCCTCAATTTCAATTTGCCGTTTGCATTTTATGACGCCTAAAGTGGGATCCCTCTCCACCCCTATATCGTGTATAAACTCAGCAAGGCTATATACTATACTTAGTACATAGGCATTGTATACACTGCAGCCGTCCTTACCCGTCTCAAGCAATGTCGTAATTTTAACGGTGCTCATAAACAAATGTTCCATGAATAAATGAACGGATACATAGCATGCATTTTTATAATCCCACATCTTGTCCTCAGTGTTCACCAGGTGCTGATGTAGACAGGTGCAGCGTTTTAACATTTGGGATACTATCACGATCAGAAACAGATACGAGCAATATAAATACATATTTATAACAGACGTAACTTTCATTTTCCATTTCCATGTGTCAAATCTTATTAGAAGGCCCTTCGTGAAGTAACATGATATATTTAGGCAGATCAAAACTTCGTTTCGCGTTGGCATTCTTTGTTGGTAATATTATCTCTCGCTGTGGGCTCACCTGAGAGTTCTGCTACACAATCTTATAATACCAGCAATCTTAGTTAAGGAGGAGACATACGTGTCTCACTACCTTTCAATGCCACGTTTTGTCCATACACGGCTAACGGTGTTAGGAACAAGAAGGGGAAACTGGGCAGATCGAGTCTGGTTTCAAGTTATAAACAAAAACACAAGCTGGGCGTTCAATTTCCAATAAGTCTGTTTTCCTGCAGACGTCTGCATGTTATGAAAAAGATGTATAAACAACGTTAAACAAAAATGGCACGCACAATGCACATGTAATGTCAATGTGCACTGTGATATCACCATGGTCGTATTATATAATTTCCAAACTTCATGTGAGCAAGTACAGGGCGACGTTCTCAAACTCGTGTCGTCAGATGGAAGGTGCCAAATAGAATTTCGACTGCGTTGTGATTTTGTATGGAAAATGTGTTATTCTTTGTGTATAGTGCTTTTTGTATCTGTATTTGTGAACTAAGACGCATACTAGTCCACCTTCGGATGTGGGTTATTAGTAAGCTGACTGTCTGACTGATTGTAAGGGCGCTTTAGTGCTTATATTTAGCTGCTTTAAGTTAGCACATTATATGTATTATATTCACCGAAAAAAGCGTATACAGGTCAAAAACAAAATATTTTGTGTGAAATGCGAACAGGCCACGCACAGGTACGTGTACCACATAAGTTAGGATTTATGTCAATAAAACACAACTATACCGATAATCAACAGAGTAATGTTTGTTTTGTTGGCCTCTTCTTTTTTGCTTGGCGTATGGTCTGAACATAAAACTTTTGTTTGGAAACATTGCTCGCCACGTATTTACTCGCCACGTATTACTCGCCACGTATTACTCGCCACGCCACGTATTTAGATACTCAGAACATTTGAAACTACCATGAAACGGGGGAACGACACCTTGAGCATTACTTCGGGTTAGACCATACATCCGCGTGTCTGCGTCTGGCTTACGTAATTATACATAGGTTTTAGTTTTACTAATTCTAGTTGAACAGATTTATGTCAACCTAATGCCGGTTTAACTAATATCCTATTTGCGGCATTGTTTGCATGAATGCTATTTCCAATTTCCAGCCCCGTTAGAACCGTTCCAGTCATACTTGAATAATTAATCTGAACTAAATCATCTTAATTGTTAGTGCATAGATGAGAGGTGGGTTTGCTGCTGAACTCTGTAAGTACTGCAAGACTTAAACTATTTTGTAGCACAATAACTGGATTTTATGCTGCTGATAGCAGGAATAAAATTATTTAGTGAACTACGATTTCTTTTTTGTCATGATATCATATTTAATACGAATGTGTGTCTTCCATTGCAATGTCTCGAATTTGAATGTGGATGGTGTTGGTGTTAGCACTGAGGTACGTGTTAAAAGTTAGTTTCAGAAATACATTCAAAAATAACATTGAAGTGTGCCAAACAATTTCATCATCTAAGCCTCAGGTGTTAAAGGCAACATATATAGGTAACTGAATTCATATGACATAAATTTGGGTATATAAAGTACGATTTAATACATAATTTACGCAAAGATGTACTTAACTAACTATATGCATAAGATAAGTGATTTAGATGTAGTTATGTAGGTGGGCACGTTAGACATCTATAAATATTGCACATCGCTTAATGTGCGATGGTGGTCGCTTTCTAGGAGGTATATCTTGTGTAGGCAATGGCGAAATAAGCTTAAAATAAACGAATTCCCGCTGGTTGCCCGTTTAAAGTTTATATGAGTCTGCCTTCATTTTAAATGTATTGTGCGGCCTACCTACCCTTGTGTAATTAGGAGCGATCGCTTCCGCTCGCTCGTAATTACATAAGTCTTAGCTTAATATAATAAAGATGCTAGTACAGAACTGTTTATATATAGGCAAATGGGAAATAAAAATCGCCCAAAAACAAATGAAGGCGCTTCGCACACTTCTCAAATCTACTAATTATGGTCATCAACTCAACGAACAAATTTGTCGCCACTTTGTTGATGGACCAGCGATCTTACGAGTTTAAACCTTATTTCAGACATATCAAAAATGTACTGTCGATAGATGCTCCATGACGCAAATTGTTTCCTAGACATGCGCTTTGTAAAAAGATAAAATGTGTGTGTCGCATGTTGGTTGTCCTGTGGTGAGATGCACATTTACTTCGAACTAAAAAGCAATATTTGTCTGAACTTTTTACGATACATAAAACAATGACACTGATTGCAGCAGCATTAAGGAAGGAACAACAGATAAAACGAATTTAAGATGCTAGTACATCGTTCTATTGTGAAATCCTAGTTATTGATGTCAAAGGCGGATCCAGAACTGGTGGTTTGAGGGGGGGGGGGGGAATTCCAAAAAGTCTCACGCAATTCTGAAAACTCATCGGATTTCGCTTGCTTATGCGTTGATAGCTGATTCATGTACCTCGTGGAAGAGTGGACTCTGTAAAGATCGGCTTCTTGGTTCGTCTCCCGCATCTCTTTAACTCGCTCACACTCACACACGGCAACCCTCAGATTGATTTATTTCTGCCGTCTTGTACCCTTAGGTCTGACATCGCGAAGTTCGCTGATGGTCATGGTACATTCTTGAGTTAAGGTCGCTGCTGTGAGCCTTGCTCACGTCCTGTGATCAGTTATTGGCTTTAATTTTTACTTGTCTATTTTTAGGCTTTTGCCTGTACCTATCAGCGCGCTATTTATATGTTTATTTGTACTTTCATTGGCACTTTTAATCGCCTTTTATGTATTAATTTTATGCTGCTGTGTTTACTATACAGCATAGTTTTGCGTTTTCTCCTATTGTACCATGTGCACTCATGTAATTTGTGAATATTTTAGTTTACTGTTGCATGACTTCAACCGTAAGTGGGCCCTGTGCCTGCGGTTGTTTGCTCAATAAATACAAATACAAATACAAATTTAAAACAAACTTGCCTTAGTAAAAGTTGATGAGATTTTCTTCTATATCAGGAAATGTGCCAATTTTGCGCCGATTTCAGGCGGTTAGTGGGCCATGGCACCTTCCCCCCTCCCCGTCCATGATTGATGCAATGCAACACCACCACCATAATATGATCTCTCTTTCAAATTTTGGCAAGGAAACGGAAAACATCCTTAATGCCTTTGATCGTTTTAATGCTGACTTGCGCTCATTGTTTAACATGCAAACCTCCAACAGGTTACTTGCTGCTTGCAATTTAATATCGCCACAATACGCTCATATTCTCACTGGATTATTATACTTCGCATTACACCATGCTGCCACAGTCACTGGCAGCTGTACTGCTGTAATCGGTCCGCTCTGCTCCCGAGAGGAGCGCGGACCGTCGGGATCAAGGTGTAACTCCTTAACCCTGTCGATGGGCCGCCACCGCGCGGCGGGCATAACTGCCAGTCTGATGGCGCCCGGCAACTTATGACCTGCTCGATGTACAGTGCAGCCGTCCGTGGTCCCATCTCGTCCGCGGGGACGTGCGAGGAGGCGCTCTCTCGCGCCTCGACGCGCCTCGAATGGGATCATTCATCGCCACACTGCGCGCGGCGGGACCCCGTTATCAAACCATTTAACGGAATTACGCCAACAAACAAGTATGCGCCATCGCGCGATTGTTCAGACGGCGACATGGAGATAGATGGCTCGCTCCACGCGGCGGGTCTCGCCGCTAACTGTGCGTGAATACGCGGCGTCGCTGCGTGTTCCCGATGCCGCATCACAGCCCTGCAATTCACACCCGTCGCGCAGTCGGGACATCTCGATTTGAGTGGCAGTTTTTACTGAGTTCTGCTGCACGCCGGCTGTGTCTCTGGCTGTTTCCGGTGTGTCAGCTCGGCTCCTCCATCCTTCCTCCGTCGCTCCGCTGCTCTCCCTCCTTCTCTCCCCTCCTCTCCCCGGCCGCCGCGCCGCGTCGACGGTCGATCGGCGCGTAACGTTACCGGCGCGACGCAGGAGAGACGGCGGCGGCGGCGGCGCGGCCGTCGTCTGCGACGCTGGCGGCGCGGCGGCGGGGATGGCTGAGCAGTATTCGGGAGGGCTGAGATGACTCCGATGGGGCCTCCACACGACACTCACACACCGATCAGAACCGATCTGAGCTGCCGTTACAGAGTCGTTTCGCAGACGACTGGGGGCGAACGAAATCGACGAAGATTTGTGACGAGTATCAGAAGCACGTTTGTGAGGGTAATGTGGGGTGTACAATGTTGAGATGCGTTTCTCGTTTGAAGATTTGCCTGCGTCTCTTCCATAGTGCATTTTGAGGTGTTTAATGTACAAATTGAATTCATTAATTTTTTCTCGAAATATTTTGAAAATAAGATAGCGAAACTGTTATTTCTGGCTTTCCAGATTAGCTGCGACATTCCTATCTTTTCTCTGACATTTTATCGAGTCTGTAGCGAGGTAGCGAGGTAGTCTGTAGCGAGGTAGCGAGGTAGCGAGGTAGTCTGTAGCGAGGTAGCGAGGTAGTCTGTAGCGAGTCTGTAGCGAGGTACCGTTCAATTCGGCCTGACATTATATCGAGTCTGTAGCGAGGTACCGTTCAATTCGGTCGGCCTTTTTCTGCGCCGGACAGTCCAATCCGGGTGATTTATCGCCTCTGGTCCGGAGCTGAAGGGAAGAGGAGGGGTGGGGGCCGACACCGGCGGTCCGGGGGGGACGGGAGGGGGGCACCGCTGGTCGTCACTATCGACAGCTCGACCCCGTCCAATTACCCAACATGGAGCAGACGGCGCCGCGCGCGAGCCGGCCCAGCTCTTCTTTTATTCCGAATTCCCGATGTGTCGCCGCTCGGCGGCCGCCGGCCGAGGCCGCACGGCAGTGTCCATGTTAGCGATGGGCGGAGCCTGGCCGCTGGCCCCGCCTCCCGGCCGCTGCGCGCCAGCTGACGAGCGGCGCGGCGGCGCGGCCGGCCGCCGCCGGCGCCGCCCGACAGCCTATCCATTCCGGCCGGCCGGGTGCGCTGATTGACAGTCGGTGGTGCGCGGCGGGCGGGAGCGAGTGTGCGTCGTCTCGAGCGCGGGTGGATCGGCGGCGGCGGACGGACGGCGGTGCTGGGGCGAGTGACGCGCGCGACACAGACGCACATGATGCGGTGTGCGGTGTAGGCGAGCCAGCGCGCCACCCAGCACACGGCGATCACGGACTCAGAGCTGCCAGGATGGCCGGCACGCGCCCGGTAGGTGTCGCCTGGACGGCCGCGACGCGACGTGCATGAGTGTCACCCGACCGCCGTAACCGCCGAGTTGAGTCACCTCCGAGCCTGTCACCAACTGTCACCAACTGTGCGCGTGGCCGCTCTGAGAGTGTCAAGTGTCAACCACCGCCACCTGCTGCCGACCGCTTTGCTGCGCCCGCTGACGCCGGCCCCCTGTGCCCACAGGAGGAGTACGGACTCGGCCACTTCGGCGGCATGGACGGCATGGCGAGCGGCATGTACGACCCGCACGGCCAGCGGTCGCTACACTCGCTCGGCATGAGCCACTCACCGGCACACATGCCACACGGCATGCACGCGTACCAGGCGGCGGCCAACCACGTGTCACCGCCGGCACACCACGTGATGGGCGGGGCGGCGGTTGTGCCCGACGCCCAGAAACGGGACAAGGATGCCATCTACGCGTGAGTAGGCGATGCGGGGTCTCCCGGGCTTCCTCGCGGGGTCCCTGTGTGGTTAGGAATTGCTAGGAAAATGCCGGGGTGTCCCTGGGCGTATCAGAGTGGCTCACGATGTCCCAGGATGTCCCGGGGCGTCCTGGGATGTCTCTGGGCGTCCTGGGATGTCTCCCGGGCGTCCTGGGATGTCTCTCTGGGCGTCCTGGGATGTCTCCCGGGCGTCCTGGGATGTCTTTCTGGGCGTGCTGGGATGTCTCCCTGGGCGTCCTGGGATGTCTCCCGGACGTCCTGGGATGTCTCTCTGGGCGTGCTGGGATGTCTCCCTGGGCGTCCTGGGATGTCTCTGGACTGTCTCAGGGGCGTCTCGAGCCGTCTCTGGGTGCCCGCGGTCTCCACACGGTCGGCCGGCCATGTGGCTGCCAGCTGCCGTGAACCGCTGGGCTCTCCCCCATCTCCCTCCCCCTCCTCTCCCCTCCTCTCCTCTCCTCTCCTCTCCTCTCCTCTCCTCTCCTCTCCTCTCCTCTCCTCTCCTCTCCTCTCCTCTCCTCTCCTCTCCTCTCCTCTCCTCTCCTCTCCTCTCCTCTCCCTCCGCCGGCCGTCGCTGCGTCGTCTCGGCGGGCGGCGGGCGGCGGACGCGTCGTCGTCGACGTTTCCGGCCCGCTGCCTGCGCCGCGAGACCAAGGTCGGCTAACTCGGCCCACTAGGGTCTAACTCGGGCCTAACTCGGCGCGATTATTTCCAATCAGACGCGCTGGCGGCGGCCGTCGGCCAGCGAGCCTCGGCCCGCACTCAGCCGCACACAGCGGCACATTGATGGCACATTCATGGCACATTCATGGCACACTCATGGCACATTCATGGCACATTCGGTCTTTACGGTCCATTACCCAGTCCGTTCCGAGTGGGCTGGAGTGAAGCCGTGACCGGGCTTTGCGACCTGGCGCCGGTCGGGCCGCAGCGGTCACACGTGTCACAGGTGTCACACGTGTCACACGTGTCACATTGCACGGGTATCCCGGGGTGGGCAGGGACAGGTCTGGTGAGGTTGGGCTGGGGCCGGTTTCCCCGGGTGAAGTCATTTTCATGTTATTGGTGCGCGACTTATCTATAGGCCGTCTAATAAGGACTGTTGTGTGTATAGCGTCCCAGGGCAATTTAGATTTCCCGGCGAGGGCTGTAAAACACTCGAGTTGGGCGTAAAAGCACACTGCGGAATATTCCCGGCATCACCTGCTGTAGGCGGCATTACCCCAACCGATATACGTCCGTTTGAAATTATATATTTTATGCCAGTCATTACAGCATAATCGCCAGCCCATTTCATTTCGCTCCAAAGCCTCCAGTTTCCTCGGCACCGTTGCAGTTGATTGGAGTCGGGGCGGTCGCAGCCGGACGCCCGTACGCGCCCCTGCCACTGTCATACATCAGCTCTGTCAGCTCTGTCAGGTCCGTCAGCTCTGTCAGCTCTTGTCAGCTCTGTCAGGTCTGTCAGGTCTGTCAGCTCTGTCAGGTCTGTCAGGTCTGTCAGCTCTGTCAGGTCCCGGACTCCGGGCGGGGGTGGCCGTAAGTGCCGCGACAGGCCGTAAGTGCCGTCTTGGTGCCGCGCGTCGTGTGCCGGAACCTGGGGTGGCCGCTCATCAGCGCCGGGAGCGCCGGGAGCGCCGCTGTACTGACGCCCGACCGGGGCCGTAAATGCCGGTAATCCTCAGCAACAGGCCTGCGTCTGCCTGCTGATGGCTGGGAGCCGGTCCGCCGAGTCCGCCGAGTCCGCCGAGTCCGCCGGGTCCGCCTGGCCCCCCTCCGCCGCCTCCCCTCGGCAGGGCGCGCTATTTTTGGCGGGTCGCGCCGCTGGGTCCTTGCCCCCTGCCTCGCGGCGGCGCCGGCGCCGGCCGGGCACCCCAAGTCAGCGCCGCGCTCCCCGCTGGTGGCCACATAGCTGGCCGGTTTTCACGCGGCCCTGAGGTACGGACCCGCACCTCACTGCGCCACCCCTGCCGCCCCTGCCTGTCTGGCCCGTGGGAGCCGTCACAGCGGATTTGATTAACCAGGGGCCACCCGGACCCCTCAGCCGGGATCCCCGCTGTCCGCCCTCCGCCCTCCGCCCTCCGCCCACCGCCCGGCGGACCGCGGCGGCGCGCGGGCGGGGCGGACGGTGCGACCGCCAGGTATGTCAGATAAAGCACGCACCCCTGTCATTATCCAACCCGGACTGTGTCACCGTATCGGGATAACAGACACTCCAAACTCATTTAATTAGCGACGGTATCGCGCCGTGCGCGACTCTGGCCTCTTCGCCGACAGGGGACGCGGGTTTGTGGCAGGGCGAGAGATGACTGATGTGGCTGGACGCGCCACAGCTCCCGGCCGGCTCCTGACGTCTCCTGACGTCTCCTGACGTCTCTGACGATCCGTCTGACTGGCGGGCTGTGTGTCATATTCGGGCGTTTTACACGCGGCCGCCGCCGGCAGCGCTGTTTGCTCGGCTTGTGTTTAGAGCTCAACCGTCAGCCTCCACGTCACATGCAGATAGGCCGTGATTGATCGCACCCACACGCCGTAATCAGTCCGACCCAAAATATTGAGATATTACATGCTGCCGCTGACGGCCGCCGCTCGCTGACGCGTCCAGGCGAAGGATTCGCTACAACGTGGCCGTCATTTAAAAACCGCCGCCGACGACGCCTGATGGCGCCATCAAGTGATGTTTATTCATAGTGGATGGGCAACGTGGCATCGGCTGACCTGGCCGACCGATGCACCACGTTTACCGCCTGACGGCCTGTCCGCCTGAACGCCGGATCACTTATGTCTGCCTCTGATTGTCTGTGACCGTGGCTATGACTGTAGCTATTAGTGGTGCCAGTTTCAGAAAATATTTGTCCAATGTCCGACCGATGTCCAAGACCATGGTCAGCTGTCCGTCCGAAACTGTCCGAAAATCATTGTTTGTCCGAAATTTGACCGAAAGAAAAAAAGTGTTTGATATGGAAATGACCTTTGGCACACATTCTGTTTTAATCAAAAAGTAACTAACTGAGTTTCGCGACAAGCCATCCTTGGGCTTTGGATGTCCGAAAATGTCCAAAGAAATATGCTTATGTTCGTCCGAAAACTGAATCGGTTTTCGGATAAATTCGGAATTCCGAAAATGATTGTACCGATTGGCACCACTAGTAGCTATGCCTGCAACCATGACTGTAATTGTGTTTGTCTGCTGCTGCCGCTAACTGTCTTTCTATTGCAGGCATCCGCTGTTCCCGCTACTGGCGCTCATTTTCGAGAAATGTGAGCTGGCCACGTGCACCCCTCGCGACCCGGGCGTGGCTGGGGGCGACGTGTGCAGCTCCGAGTCCTTCAACGAGGACATCGGTGTCTTCAGCAAACAGGTGGGCTCTCCGATCCGCTCGGCTCGGCTCGGCTCGGCTCGGCTCGGCTCGGCTCGGCTCGGCTCGGCTCGGCTCGGCTCGGCTCGGCTCGGCTCGGCTCGGCTCGGCTCGGCTCGGCTCGGCTCGGCTCGGCTCGGCTCGGCTCGGCTCGGCTCGGCTCGGCTTCGGCTTGGCTTGGGAGCGGGGTTCGCTGTGACGGGGGATGTTCGTCAGGGCAGGCCCGGTCGGCCGGCCGGCCAGGGCTGCTCACTTGGCCCCATTGTGGCCCATTGTGGCTGCCGGCACCGCTGGCGGGCCGCGCCTTTGTGCGCCGAATTTCTGCGCCAGTCCCCCGGCCGCTCCGCCGCGCCGCCGCCCGCTCAAAAGATGAAAAGCGACGCGCAGGGGGCGCAGATGCGCGCCGCGATAGCCGCAGCGCGGCGGTCGTGGCGCGTTGGTTCGCCGCGATCGTGGCTGGCGCGCTGTTTGCGCCGCGTTCGTGGCCAGCGCGCAGTAAACAGCAATAATGAGGGGAAACGCGAGCTGACCGGCGAGCGTGGCCGCGCGCCGGACCGGAGCGGTGAGGGCCGAGAAAGCCGAGCTGAGCCGAGCTGGCCCAGGCAGGCCCAGTCTCACCACACTCAGTCACAGTCAGGTCTGGTGTGGGACTGATACGGGTGGCGGCTGATCGGGAAAACCGGCCCCGGTACAGCGGCAGCAATATGTACACTCTGATCACAGGCCGGGTCCCACCACCCGACAATCTGTACACTCTGTACACAGGCCGGGTTCCACCACCCGACAATCTGTACACTCTGTACACAGGCCGGGTTCCACCACCCGACAATCTGTACACTCTGTACACTGGCCGGGTTCCACCACCCGACAATCTGTACACTCTGTACACAGGCCGGGTCCCACCACCCGACAATCTGTACACTCTGTACACTGGCCGGGTTCCACCACCCGACAATCTGTACACTCTGTACACAGGCCGGGTCCCACCACCCGACACAGCAGGGGCAGTACCTCTTCACCATGATAGCGTCAGAGGTCTGAACATAGAGCAGCAACATCTCAACACCTCGCTACCCTAAATTACAAAACTGGATGCCTCAAAACTTGCCCCAACAACACTCAGACAGCTTGACACTTTATATTCAACACCCCGGCACCCCGGCACCCCGGCACCCCGGCACCCAAACACTCCCGACTGCCGACACCCCAGCACCCCGGCACCCCGGCACCCCAACACTCCGGCACCCCGGCACCCCAACACTCCCGACTGCCGACACCCCACAAACCCAGTGTAGCGGCATACCTCGGCTTCCCTCTCGTCCCGTTCCCACCGCCTCTGCCTGGAGCGGCCCCGGGTTTTAGGGACCGTTGCGCCGCTAATGTTAAATTTATGTTAAGTATCTGATAGACGATATCATGTGGCGAGCGCGGCAGATAGCCGCCGTTTGTGTGTCTGTGTGTCGGTCTGTGTGTGTGTTGTGAATGTGTGGAATGCGGTCAGCTGGGGTGTCGTGGACCAGTGGTCTGCTATTTTGTACTCGGTATTGCCACAGAAATGTGATGATTTAATCTTAGAACAGATTTAAAAGAGAAAATAATGGCATTCAAAACATTTGGGTGTGTTAGTTCATTGATTCGTGTCCCTCCTTGCTACTTTATTGTGAGTTTCTGTCGCCGAAATTGCCGTGTGACTGCCCGTACTTGCATACTGGAGTGTAGCACATCTATAATGCATAGTGTTATATTGAAGGTAAACATAGTCTGTGTCTGGTATTTTGTTCAGTGTGTGCGTGACGTCACTCGTCAGTGATGTGTGTTGTATCCATGGTGATGTGCCGCGTGTATCATGCCGTGTGTTTGGTGTTGTGTGTGTGTGTGTGTGGCATTGTATGTGGTGTTGTGTGTGTTGTGTCTGGACGACCCGTTGTGCGCCGTCTGTCTCCCATCTGAGAGTTGTGGTCCGTGTCGGTCGTGTACAACATCCCATCAGAGCCGTGCTAAATCACACCCGGCCCTGCCGCAGATCACATCGGCCCGTGTTAAATCACCCCGGCCGGCCGTGTTAAATCACCCCGACCAGCGCTAAATCACCCACCGAGAGCGCGTGCCGCTGTCCCGCCCGCTCCCCGCTCTCAGCTCTCCAGTTGTGGCGGCCGGACGCGGCGGCGACAGTTGTGGTGCGGTGGGGATTAATGTGGCGCGCCGTGCCATCGACAGCGGCGCATGTAAATCGTCGCAGATGCGCCGCAGTGGGTGACGGCCCCCGGATGGGATATGCCCCTGTGACGGGGGGAAGTCAGTGTGTAGAGGAGCTGTAGTGGCAGACACTCGAGACTTGGGGCCGGCCAAATGGTGATTTGTGACGTCAGTGGCTGTTACGTATTTGTCATGGTGTGTGAGAGATGGCCTGAGGCTGTGCCTTGTCTGGTCGTCTCGCCAGGGATGTCAGTGCACAGTTTGCACTCTGTACTCTGTGTCGTATACAGCGCGCCTTGTGCAGCAGCTGCGTCTATTGCCGGTGTGTCGTCTGTTGGTTGTCCATTGTCATGTCAGTCCCTAGTGCCCGGTGTACGTTACGTCGGTATGTTTTGGCGTGGGCCTTGCATGGCTACCGTATACGGTTTTCGGTCGGTCCGTTCCACAGACACAGAGTACCGACCGGATCATGTTAACAGGGCTAACCTCGTAAAACAATGTACACATGAGTTATTTGACCATAACTGCCTTCCCGGCATAAGTCGGCAGACTCCGGTCCACTGTCCAGTGTCGTTACTGGCAGGAAAATATGTCAAAAGGCGGTTATTTTCTGTCTACATTTATGTAGCGCTGCGGTTTTCCTGCTTGTTCAATTTGCTTTCGTCTGCAGACCGGTAGCTGGGAGGTCTTGTTTCGCTCGCATGACGACAAGGCCGGGCACGTCACGGCTGTCATGACGGCCACACGTCACAGCTGTCACGCTGACAGGCTGTCACGCCTCCGTGACGGCGGTCTCTCACACCGGTCCGTCACACTGACCTGTCACACTGGCCTGTCAAACCGGTCTGTCACACTGACCTGTCACACTGATCCGTCACACCGGACTGTCACACCGGCCTGTCACACCGGCATGTCACACTGGCCTGTCACACTGGCCTGTCACACTGGCCTGTCACACCGGCATGTCACACTGACCTGTCAAACTGGTATGTCACACTGACCTGTCACAATGGCATGTCA
>JAXIVJ010009404.1:0-51171 GCA_036785665.1 Chirona hameri | reverse complement strand
TAGCTCCGGCACCGCTGACCGTTTCGGACAGCCACATGGTGCACATCCGTCCTGCTGCTGTGTCGTGCTAGCTGTAGCACTCACGGATGTCGCTGGCACGGGGAAGCAGTCTGACACTACTCCGAGGTCTCTCAAGGCCCGTTCCGACAGGTAAATGCCCTGAGTGTTTCGCGATATATACACGACTTGTTTGGTGACGCGACCATTTGCCTCAATCCTCAGGAGAGAGCCCAGCACGTCTAGACTTGTGCCTGTCACGCCGTGTATACGGTGCGATGTTTTGAGCAGGAACCTCTCTGGGCAGTGCAGAAGCTTGAGTAGCTCCGTACCGCCGGAGCAGGTCATGGCTCCAAAGTCAGCATACCCCGTGGTTTTCGCTCCATTAATGATTCGCGCGCGCTCCTGGCCGGAAAGATGCTTACCGAGCTTGGCGTGAACATCTTGCATCACAGTTAGCGTTATTACCAGCTCAGGATGTCGCTTCGGCGCGCTAAGTACGAACTGGTCGCCTTCCCATTCCATATGCGGCACTGCCGTTCGTTGAACATCGTTCTGTGATGCAGATAGAGCGGCATTTGTGGCGGACACCGTACTGGGCATGACATGATCTCTCATGTTAGCCTGCGTGGAGAATTCGCCCAAGTCGCCACCGAATGTGTCCCCAGACGATTCACTGCTCACCTGATAATGCTGTTTGTTTCGACAGGCCCGTGCCAAATGATTTAGTTTGTGGCAGAGTCCACACGTCTTGCCTCTTGCAGGACAGGTGCTGTCCTGGAATCGCACATTGAACATTTTGTGTCGCTCGCCACACCAGGTACAGAGGGCAGTCATGCCCGCTGGTCTACTTGGACCAGTCTTTTGGACAGTCCTCTGGTACCGTTGCTGTCGGTAGGCCGAGCGATGAGCTGCCGTTTCATCAGGCTGGAGTTGTGGTGTAGCACTGGCCGACGGAGTGTCCCGTGACGCACTATCCTGCATAGTTTTTGCACTGTCCTCAGCAGTTTGAAGTGCCTGCAGGCGCCGGTATGTCGTTTCGAAGTCTGGCCATTGATCAGCTGCTGCGAGAATGCGGTTTTGATGCTCGGTATTGTGCAATCCGACAACCAGTTGTGTTTGCAGTGCATCGTCTTCATAGCTGAGGGGACCTGGCTCTCTGCTGTGGGCCAGGGGGCGATGGGTCATGACGTTGAAGTCGCTTAGGGCGGCCTTTGCCCTCAGCCTCGCCACGAACTGTGCCAGGTCCTCGCCTTCTCCCTGACGCTCGCCGACTGGCGGCGATGTTCGGCTGTATGGAGGCCACGAACCGCCACCGCCTTGGTCTGTTGTAGCAGCTCATCTTCTGCTATCGTGGATAAACTGGTACTCCGATGGTTGAACAACAGTCGCTCCAGCTCCCGACTTTCGGCGGACAGTCACTGATCCGCTGCTGTTGTCGGTGTGAGTCTTGCAGAGGTCTTGTATCGCTTCCATTGGAAGGTGAATATCCTCCAGTCCTCCTAAGACGCATCAAGTTTTATGGTAGGGCGTGGTGCCCTAGGCGCTTGGGGTTCTCGAGAGGCGAGTAAATGATCGAAATGCTCTTGTGTGAGCGTGATAGTCGATATCCGTTGCGACCGCGCTATGTTAAGTATATGCACACATGTTCCAGCTAAGACTGACTTTATTCAGGGGGGTGTCATGCCTATCTCCGTAACTTGTCCACCCTGTCCAATGACGTTACGGTTCAATGACGTCACAGTTACAGATACCACCAATGGGGTGGCCGAATCGGGAGCGTTCGAGACCGGCGCGGCCGCCATGTTTGTGTACAGGAGCGGGCCTTGACCATATATGGGCATTGACCGCCCACTTTTTGCATACCTCGGTTTGACATCGCCTAGCGGCTCACCCTTGGAATTTAGGAGAAAATGACCGAAAAGCGAGCTGTAGAGGACATTTCAATATATCATTTATTGCTTAATTCATCCCGCTGGCACCTAAGGTAGGACATGGTAGGACGTGAAAGTAGGCTAATTTAACACTATTTGAATAGGGAGCGTGTGACGTCACGTGCCTCTGACGTCACCCCCATTCGCTGCCTACCCCGAACGGGTCTACCTAGTATCTAGGCCTTGGACTTTATTAAGTCTAAATTTCTGTAGCGTTGGGGAATGACAGAGGGGTCATAGGGGTAGAGAGAGAGTGGGAGGGTATGATAGGGAACAAGGAGCTGGGCCGGGTTCCGCTCCACTCTGGCGTGTGGAGGGAGGGGTACGTTGTAGAGTGGGATAGCAGTGGGGGGATACATTGTAGGGAGAGGGGAATGGAGAAGAAGGTAGAAGGAGAGCGGGGGTTTAAAGAGAAAGAAGAGAAATGGGAGACGAAGAGTGCATCCACTCCACCAGCTGTCATGGGAAGCTGCTGCTCCCTCTGGCTGTACTGGGAACTGCTGATCCCTCTTGTCCTCTTCGTCAGCTCGACCTTCGGTGACCTGCCGTGACCTGCAGTGACCTGCAGTGACCTGCAGTGTTCTGCAGTGACCTGCAGTGACCTGTCATGACCTGCAGTGACCTGCAGTGACATGCAGTGACTTGCAGTGACATGCAGTGACCTGCAGTGACATGCAGCGACCTGCAGTGACCTGTCCGGTTCGTAGGTCTGCTAGAAGTGATGGGAGATGTAGAAGCTGATGTAGAGATGTAGGTGTAGCATAGCGTAGATGTAGAGACAGATGTCTTGATGTAGGTATAGCGTAGCGTAGCAAGATCCCCTTCCGCGTACAAAACATCTGATGGTGGTAGATGCTTTTAAATTTTGAGAGACTGATCATCCTGGTCCATCGTATAGGCTGGTTCACCGACATGCCATTTCACTGCTCGAGGACGGGAGGGGCAGTGTCTCGCCCATGAGGGTGAGGACGGTACAAAGGGAAAAGGGGTAGGATTAGCGTCGGTTGTGACGCCCTGGTGACCACTGCCAACTTTCGTGATTAGGTATCTCTTTACAATCGTAAGTCGGATCGTAAGTTAGGTCATCCGTCCAGTTACCCATCCCCTCGAACCCCTGCTCACCTCCAAAGCCAAAATCGCCCACTTTGTCTTACGCCCAGCGTCGCTAAGTTTTGCTTTCCTTCGAGTGATGATCCGTACGGCTGTCCAGGCAAAGTTCGGACTACTCCTACTGGGCCTTAACCTAAGATTTATCCGTCATCATCCGCACTGCCACTTTCCCAGCTACAGACATTCCGCTTTCATTCGCCCCATAATTATTTGTCCGTCCCAAAAAATTCCCTCCCAGTAGTGCCGGATGCCAGCTGGATGAGTGACTCCCAGGTAGGATAAATGTCCTCGTCAATACGAAATCCTACTAGCGCTCCGCTGAACGACAGCATTGCTGCGTGGGCCGCCCAGAATATATGTATTCAACGTAATCCGTCCGGTTCCTACTTTAGAAGGGAGCTAGTTTATCCATAGGACTTATATGAAACACCGACTACGCTTTACTGCTCGTCTTATCCTCTCTGTCCGGGAGAGGCCCCTATACCTACTGTCCGGGCCTCCGACCTGGGCTCCGCCGGACCTGGGTCCTCTATCCGGGCCTAACTTGGGCTCCGCCGGACCTCTGACCTCCATCCGGGCCACGACCTGGCTCCGCCGGACCAACTTTCTAAGTTAACATCGACCGGCATCGACGGCGAGCTACGCGGATGTCCTAGCCTATATACCGACTGCGGGCGCCCGGGAATCTCTAGAGGAGATCTTCCCGTTTAACCTAGAGTGACTTCTGAGGCACGTACGGCCTCCTCCTCCCTCTTATCCTTCCTCCCTCGCCCTCCTTTTTCTGCGCCAACCTATCATCCTCTGGCATTTGGCACCCGCAGTCTCGGACTTACTAATTGTAACCTCCCTGTGATATGCGGCCAGCCGATATCACTCGGTCTGGGCATAATTTTCCACGAGCACTTTCATTTACATGTTTCGCCACGCTGATAGATTTTCGATACAAGGATCGGGCACACAAGCCGTCATGCCTCTCCTCCAAGCTCCGATACTATTTAATCTCTGTCCTGTCCTGTCCTGACCCACTGTTGCAGGGATCACACCTCCCTGTCCTGTCCTGTCCTGACCCACTGTTGCAGGGATCACACCTCCCTGTCCTGTCCTCTCCCACTGTTGCAGGGATCACACCTCCCTGTCCTGTCCTGTCCTGACCCACTGTTGCAGGGATCACACCTTCCTGTCCTGTCCCACCGTTGCAGGGATCACACCTCCCTGTCCTGTCCTGTCCTGACCCACTGTTGCAGGGATCAACCTCCCTGTCCTGTCCATGTCCTTCTAGCTATCCTATTACGAAATCAGTATCAGCGACGTTTCTCCAACTATGCCTGAGTACTAACCGCTTTACCAGTTCTCTATCGGGGACGTAAATTATATGACTCTTAGGTAATTTCCCACATGGGAAACGTCCAAAAAGAATCGCCACCAGAGATAACGTGCATGTATCACAAATGACCCATTTCAATAAGCATCAGCTAGTAATATCCTAAATATCACTTTTAAACTTCAATATAATCGGCAGTGCACCATCGTCAGAATATATTCAAATAATTTAACGCTGTTTATAGTTGGCTAATAATAAGGCTTAAGTTACCACTTGGACTGTCAATATACAGGACATCTAACATTACAGTTGTACCATGACGTTAACAAAGGGAGGCGTCGGCTGTAATGTCGTAAATCGCGAGCTGCTGGCTGAAGGTGTATTTTTAACAGACGGTTAGGAGACTCACAATATTAAGAAAGTTAATTTGACTGTTATACTTATCATCCACTGACTCGCAAGTATACGTCTGTTGCAGGTTGCTGCACCCTTAGAACCTTTTACGGGCTGAACTAGTTATGGTTTGATCGATAATTCCAAGAAGGTAATATGGACAGGGATTTAACGTTAACCACTCCGGATCAGCGGCACGAGTTTATCAGCGACAGAAACGAGGTCGCATTGACGGCTAAGGAATCGCATTTCTCATACACCGTCCTTAAACAATCGTCGGTAGGAAGCGATGCTGGACCAATAGCTGATAGCGCATCGCCGATTTTACATATGTAATCTTAGACAGACAATCCCCTGGCGGTAACTTACCAGTCTCCGATTTGTGTTGTCCCGCTCAACATAGAGCACACCTCTAAGCGACAGAATGAACCGATACTTTATAACCAATCGATGCCGTCTCAGTGATATGGTCCTTACATTTGTTATCCTTACCTGCCAAGCTAGAATGACGAGTCTCTCCCAACCTCACTAATACTTTGTCTGGTAGTTGGGTTACCTGGCGTTTTAACCGTTCAGCGAAAGTTACCATTCCGTGATTTGAAATCGTCCACAACTCTGATACATAACGTTAAATTTACTGAAGCGGAAACGTACTTAATCATTAAACTCGGGCTTCTGGCTAAGTATTGCGAGCAAGACGAGAACGAATTAATCGAACCATTCAAACAACAATCGAAACATATCCTACTTGTCTGCGGCTATACTGGCTTAATTCTTGCCTTACCTCATGCTGTCGGGGAACCGCATCGCTGTGTACATTTCCTTCCTTCAACGACCCTCTCGACTCCATCATGTCTCCTTTCCCCCGTAAAATGTTACACAAATTTACAATGTTTATTTTAACTCAGCAACTAAACAAACGGTAGCGCAGTAAATAATCGTTTTTGGTACGTCCCAATCAATTTACATGTTCAACCAATGATTCATTTGAATCTCCGCCTAATATCACCAAAACCAGCAAAGAACCGAATAATTGACTCGCTCAATCTCTAGTTTAAAATACTAACTAAAACCGCTCGTATTTACATGCGCCAATGCGCTAGGGCTTACGCCATGACCTCCTGCAACGCAGCGTGCTGGATTCCAAAGTACTACGGTCGCCTGGCATCACACCTCTAGTACAGCATCGGCTACACATACATTTTTCCTGCCTTCCTAGGTAAAAAGTAGCGAGCCTGGACAGATGACCCAAATTACGTAAAATATCCCACTTAGTCCCTTATTGTTTAAATTTTGTAGTCACCGGACCTGGGCAGAATTTCGGGTAGGATCGGAGAGGATGAGCAGCTTCGTGACTTACTGTGATCTGCCGCCGTCGGCTCAGTTCTTGCCGTCTTCCTCTCTCTGCGGCTGTCAGCCCTGCCACGGCGGACGGCTGCCGCCGCCGCGCCGCGGGCAGCGCGCGTGCTGGGGTCCCGTTGTCGACTCTTCCGCTGCTGTCCGCTGCTGTCCGCTCCCCTTCCGCTGCTGTCCGCTCCTGTCCGCTGTCTTGTCTCCGCTGTCAGCCCTGCCACGGCGGACGGCTGCCGCCGCCGCGCCGCGGGCAGCGCGCGTGCTGGGGTCCCGTTGTCGACTGCCTCCGCTGCTGTCCGCTGCTCGTCGCTGCTGTCCGCTCCTGTCCGCTGTCTTGTCTCCGCTGTCAGCCCTGCCACGGCGGACGGCTGCCGCCGCCGCGCCGCGGGCAGCGCGCGTGCTGGGGTCCCGTTGTCGACTGCCTCCGCTGCTGTCCGCTGCTGTCCGCTCCCCTTCCCCCCTCTGTGCGACGTTGCCTCTTTTTATACTCCGACCCGGCGGTGTCTTGCTCTGGGTGTGGCACACCCCCGTCTTCTGATTGGCCGATTCTTGCCGTCGACAATTTTGCATTTCTAGTGTATAGAGCTTCTTCAAACTTCTTAATGACCTTTCTTACTTAATTTTGTTCATAATATAATTGCTTCAAGTAGTGCATATTTCTTCCACTTTCTTGTTTGCTTGCTACCTATGGCCACGCCCTTTGCTTTGTTACTGCCATGTGTCTGGTGTCTGGTGCAAATATCTTTATATAAGTTTGATAAGAGGACTACGGCATCTTTATATAACCAGATAATTTTGGTTTCTTGATAATGCATCTTGCTGATAAAATGGTATTCTTCAATAATCAATCAGGTAGTCCTTTCAGTCATTGCATTCCAATTATTACGTCGTAGTATCGTTTTTAGATGACTTTCTTTTCATCCCTTTATTTTTCCAGCATGAAATGTTCGCCTTCTTCAGTTTAACGAAACTCTTGACATGCTTAATTTTGTATCATTGCTTGGAGCTACGTTCAAGTTCAGTAATTTGTAGTGCTGCATTAACAATCGTTAAATATATATACATATATATATATATATATATATATATATATATATATATGCCGGCGTTGATCGTATTTCTAATTTTATCCTTACTTGCAATTAGCTCTTCGCCCTTGTGATAATATCAATTCTTCTTTTTAGACAATACTTCTGATTTTACGTCTTACTCCGCGTATATCGTACACGTCATTTGTTCCGTAATAATTGACTGCGATTTTCTATCACTTCGCATCAATAGTGTCGGTTTATCATCCGCATTTCTTCTCAACAACGATTCTTCCCTTACTTCAAACCCGTCTCTTTGTTGGCGTGCTACAGTTCTACACAGCTGTCCCTCTGCCTTTGGGCGGCCGCCCTGGCTGTGCTGACTCATAGGACATAGAGGGGAGGGGCGGGGTGATATGGCAGCGCCGGTAGGGACGGTACTGGGGCCGGTACGCAAATGGGACTGGTACCGTAATGGGTGTACCTGAGGGGCGTACACCCGGCTAGCGTTGCTCCCCGCCGTCGTCTCGCTTACTCAGCTGTTCTGGCGATGGCTGTGATGACTGTAGTTACTAGACTTGCAGTCTCGGGCTTCGGACCCGAGTTTTTGCATGTCTGGGTTGGATGCGAGGAGAGGGGGCGTCTGCCGCCGGCCGGCTCGGAATGTTTTGTCAGAGGAGTCAGGCCCGGTGCATTGGAACATGCTGAGAAGATGTACCCCGCTACATTTCTCACTCGTATTTCAGATCTCGCGGCACCGCGCGTGTGACACATCATTTACGAATCCTTCAGTTATCATAGGCCATTTATGATGACCCAGGTGCAATTTGTGTTCGGTGACCCCTACAAGGTTAGCCAAGGTCATCCGAGATCACTAAAACTTGTGTATATAACTATCGACCAAATGAAGATAGATAAGTGAAACTGGTACTAATGTGTTTGCATCATTGATACACGTCTCCCAATATGCAACTTGACCTACTTGGGTCACCACTTGACCTTGACCTAAAGTCAAATTTCTATGTTGTCCTAACCTGGTCAACATGAATATGATTCGAAGCGCCTTAACGAGAAAACACGATGGTTTCAAAATTAGTGCCCTATCTTTATTAGATGAAATGCTATTTTGAAAAACAGCTTTGCCAAAAATAGAATTTTTGACCTTTGATGTCCTCTGGAGCATAAACTATTGACCTGATATAAAATCTGAGAACACCTTAGCGATTGCGTTTTTCAAGAGCTTTCTATTCTTTTTAGGTTTGTCCCTAGCTATCATAGTTCCTGTGATATCTGGGGGTTTCTGGAGCAAAGCCCTAAAACTGGAGAAAATCTGACCCTTGGTGACCTCTGGTGACCTCAATATTGATCTGACATAACGAAAGACCGAATACTTTCGATAGAGCTTGTCTCAAGATATCTAATGCCGTTTTCTGCATGTCGCTACGTTGTGTGGTTTTAGCCATGTGTTTCTGCAAAACACTCTGACTTATCAATCAGTATATGTAAATTACAATTTCAATGGATATGATTTTGTTTGGAGTGGTATTGGTTTATTTTTATTTATGCTGCCATTGATGTTACCGCAAGCCCAGCAGAACACCCACAATAGGGTCACTGTTCACGGACGATCAATGAATACTGAATAGTGTAACACACAATAACGTTTCCATTTCACATCATCTGGGTCCGGTCACTCAGCTTGTCAGTCATTTCAGGCCCTTCGTCCAGCCGATTTGTCACACAATACTGAGGAACGAGCCACAATGGATAACATTTCTAGAATGCAATGCTTAGACATGGCTTGAAATGTCGTTGGCCTGGTTATATTTCAGAGCGGTTCGAGAATCAAGATGCTCCACAACGCAGCCACCAAATGGATCAAGTACGAGCTGCAAAACAGCACCTGGGTCTCAATCGTCACATTCACTGAGACGGCGAATCTCGAGACAGATTTCATACAAATTGAAGACAAGGAATCTCGGGAGAAGCTTGCCAGCTTTGTCCCTGACTCAGCCAACGGTGGCACCTGTATTTGCAACGGCGTGGACCTGGCTCTGAAGGTAAACTGGACAATGGAAGATGAGATGGACGGACGGACGGACGGACGGACGGACGGACGGACGGACGGACGGACGGACGGACGGACGGACGGACGGACGGACGGACGGACGGACGGACGGACGGACGGACGGACCCGCGTGTGCCAGCGTGTGCCCGCGTGTGCCAGCGTGTGCCCGCGTGCCCGCGTATGTCCGCGTGTGCCCGTGTGTGCCCGTGTGTGCCCGCGTGTGCCTGCGTGTGCCCGTATGTGCCATTGTGTGTCCGTGTGTTCCCGTGTGTTCCCGTGTGCTCCCGTGTGTACCCGTGTGTGCCCCTGTGTGCCCGTGTGTGCCCGTGTGTGCCCGTGTGTGTCCGTGTGTACCCGTGTGTCCCCCTGTGTGCCCGTGTGTGCCCGTATGTGCCCGTGTGTGCCCGTGTGTACCCGTGTGTGTCCGTATGTGCCCGTGTGTGCCCACGTGCGTGCGTGCGTGCGTGCGTGCGTGCGTGCGTGCGTGCGTGCGTGCGTGCGTGCGTGCGTGCGTGCGTGCGTGCGTGCGTGCGTGCGTGCGTGCGTGCGTGTGTGTGTGTGTGCGTGAATGTGTGTGTGTGTGTGTGTGTGTGTGTGTGTGTGTGTGTGTGTGTGTGTGTGTGTGTGTGTGTGTGTGTGTGTGTGTGTGTGTGTGTGTGTGTGTGTGTGTGTGTGTGTGTGTGTGTGTGTGTGTGTGTGTGTGTGTGTGTGTGTGTGTGTGTGTGTGTGTGTGTGTGTGTGTGTGTGTGTGTGTGTGTGTGTGTGTGTGTGTGTGTGTGTGTGTGTGTGTGTGTGTGTGTGTGTGTGTGTGTGTGTGTGTGTGTGTGTGTGTGTGTGTGTGTGTGTGTGTGTGTGTGTGTGTGTGTGTGTGTGTGTGTGTGTGTGTGTGTGTGTGTGTGTGTGTGTGTGTGTGTGTGTGTGTGTGTGTGTGTGTGTGTGTGTGTGTGTGTGTGTGTGTGTGTGTGTGTGTGTGTGTGTGTGTGTGTGTGTGTGTGTGTGTGTGTGTGTGTGTGTGTGTGTGTGTGTGTGTGTGTGTGTGTGTGTGTGTGTGTGTGTGTGTGTGTGTGTGTGTGTGTGTGTGTGTGTGTGTGTGTGTGTGTGTGTGTGTGTGTGTGTGTGTGTGTGTGTGTGTGTGTGTGTGTGTGTGTGTGTGTGTGTGTGTGTGTGTGTGTGTGTGTGTGTGTGTGTGTGTGTGTGTGTGTGTGTGTGTGTGTGTGTGTGTGTGTGTGTGTGTGTGTGTGTGTGTGTGTGTGTGTGTGTGTGTGTGTGTGTGTGTGTGTGTGTGTGTGTGCGTGTGTGCGTGTGTGCGTGTGTGCGTGTGTGCGTGTGTGCGTGTGTGCGTGTGTGCGTGTGTGCGTGTGTGCGTGTGTGCGTGTGTGCGTGTGTGCGTGTGTGCGTGTGTGCGTGTGTGCGTGTGTGCGTGTGTGCGTGTGTGCGTGTGTGCGTGTGTGCGTGTGTGCGTGTGTGCGTGTGTGCGTGTGTGCGTGTGTGCGTGTGTGCGTGTGTGCGTGTGTGCGTGTGTGCGTGTGTGCGTGTGTGCGTGTGTGCCTGTGTGCCTGTGTGCCTGTGTGCCTGTGTGCCTGTGTGCCTGTGTGCCTGTGTGCCTGTGTGCCTGTGTGCCTGTGTGCCTGTGTGCCTGTGTGCCTGTGTGCCTGTGTGCCTGTGTGCCTGTGTGCCTGTGTGCCTGTGTGCCTGTGTGCCTGTGTGCCTGTGTGCCTGTGTGCCTGTGTGCCTGTGTGCCTGTGTGCCTGTGTGCCTGTGTGCCTGTGTGCCTGTGTGCCTGTGTGCCTGTGTGCCTGTGTGCCTGTGTGCCTGTGTGCCTGTGTGCCTGTGTGCCTGTGTGCCTGTGTGCCTGTGTGCCTGTGTGCCTGTGTGCCTGTGTGCCTGTGTGCCTGTGTGCCTGTGTGCCTGTGTGTCTGTGTGCCTGTGTGCCTGTGTGCCTGTGTGCCTGTGTGCCTGTGTGCCTGTGTGCCTGTGTGCCTGTGTGCGTGCGTGCATGCGTGCGTGCGTGCGTGCGTGCGTGCGTGCGTGCGTACCAGGGACGGATCCAGGATTTGAATTGGGGGAGGGGAGCTGCAGGCTTGAGTGGCGCATTTTTTGGCACCTGACGTGGCCGCAACGGTCATGAGGGGCAACAATTTATTGACATTATATCATGCCATTTTTGGTAGAAAAACTCATGTTTGAAAAACCGTAGAAAATCGAGTTTTGATGCAAATTTCAAATACAAAAATCCAAAGATCGGAAAGGACATTCTTTTAAAAATGGCCATTTCGGATTTTTTTTAATAAACAAAATGGGGTGTTGACCTCCTCCCCCATTGTTTTTGCCAACTTTCCATAATTTGTGTTTTTTGAAGATGTAAAAAAAACAGAATGTATATTGGAGAACCAGGTATGTACGAAACCCAAGGCAATTTTTTTTTACTGATTTAACCTGGCATTTATTGGGGTCTCAGCAGAACGCCATTGAGTGTGGGGGGTAAACGCCCCTCCCCTAGTTATCTTCCGAACCAATGATCGCAGTGAGACGCGCAAGGCGGCGATCGAAAGCTCTCAATGAGACAAATCTAATGAATGCCCAACAGAAAATCAAAGCAAGGTCAAATGTCAGGTCACGGTGAGGTCAAAGGTCAAAATCGGCGTATTTGAGTTTATGGGCCGTACTTTCCATCCAAAGCCTTCGATTGCGACCAGTTTCACCCAAAGTGCTGCTAAGGGTATGATACATATCCCGCATGAGCTAAAATGATATTGTTGGTCAAGGTCAAGGTCAGGTCACAAAAAGTCACTATGCTCAAAATATCTACGAAGGTCCTGCAACACATGTTTTATGAGTTATTTTCCACGTATAATTCGATAGTGATATTCATTGTACCACCTAATTTCATTTGTGTGAAGTAAATGTCAAGTTCAGGTCAAGTTCAGGTCACCGAAGGACAACATTTTAAATTGTAAAATCTAAACAAAAAAGGCGTGTTGCTAGACCAGTCTCATCTCAGAAATACAGTGGTGGCATTTATGTGTCTGTATATAGACAATAAAAGCCAAAAAACGTAATTTAAAAATATGCCGCCACGAGTTACCTATACTTTAGATGTCATAAGTCAGTCAGAAATTGGGATATCAGTTTGAAATTTGGTATTGTAGTTGCCTATGTATGATTTTCTGACATATCTTCCGGTTTTTTTAAAAATATGTTACAAAATTTTGATTTTGTGATAATCTCCCCAAAAAATGTTTTTATTGGTTTTGGGGGTTAAGAATTAAAATTGTCAAAAGTCTGAGATAGCAGATTTGTAGCGGTTTCAATTTGCTATCTTCTGGCGTTTTTGGATTGCATTTTGCTTCAAATGTGGCATTTGTACGACCTGACAAAGTTTAGCTGATTTTGGTGTAAAACTCGTGTGTAGTGACGTCACTAAATTCGCTATAACTCGAGAGAAAAAAAAAAGTGGACGAAATTTCTTCATTTTTGCACAAAAGACGTAAAAATGATGTGTAAGAAGGTACCGGAAGTTTCACGTTGATAGCGCTATTAGTTTTTAGTTATTGCGAAAATTCATCAGGGTGAGGGAGGAGGAGGGTGGGTAACCCTCGCCCTACGGGGAGGGCCTGACAGGCCCCCCTGAGTTTTTCTTGAATAGCTTTTTAGACGTGCGGCGCATCTTGCTAAAAGTTTCGATAGCTGAGTTCACAACAATTATACGTATGCTGTAAAAATTTAATTGAAATTGATTAATTAGTTTGGGTGATAATCATGTTTTGATGACGTCATGTCTGTGGAAAAAAGATAAATTTTAAAAAATGGCAGAAAACAGAGTTTTAAAGGAAGTTGCAAACGCAATTCACCACAGATATAAAATGGCATTCTCTTTAAAATGGCAATCTAGGATGTTCAAAATTTGGTTTTTTTTACCCCTAAAATAAATATAAACTGATTTTTTTGGATACATCCCCACAAAATCAAAATTGTGAAAGATGTCAGAAAACCGGAAAACATGAGAGAGAATTGAGTATGGACAATACCCATACCAAATGTCAAAGCAATATCTTCATTTTTGACAGAGTGATGGCTCCCTAAGTGTAAGAAACTGATGACGTCATTTTTTTAATACTCTTTTTGACAAGATACAAACAAATAATTAACGTTTCTGTATTTCTGAGCCAAAATTGGTCTAGGAAGATGCTCTTTTATTTAATTTATCCATTTCTAATTTTGAGGTTTTCTGAAGAGCAAAATCGCTGTTCTGGACGTGGTAAATCCAAGGTCATTCACTTGACATAGAAGGTCACCCGTTAAACTGAAACCTAAAAATCGCTCACTCTTAGATTCCTCTCATGACAGGTAACATGCTGGTTCTTACCGCATTGCTCTAAGTTGCTTGGTTTGGAAGTTAACATGGGGGTCCTGTCAGGCCCCCCCCCCCCCCCCCCCCCTCCGTAGGGCGAAGGTGAAAAAGCTCCCTTAGGGCGAGGGTTAAACGCCCCCTCCCCCCCCCCCTTAGTCAATTGCGGGTTAACCCTCGCCCTACGGGGGGGGGGGCTTGCAGCCCCCCCCCCCCCCCCCTCTGAGGCTTTTCTTGAATAGCTTTTTACACGTCCGGCGCATCTTGCTGACATTTTCGGTAGCTGGGTTTACAACAATTACACGTATGCTGTAAAAATTTAATTGAAATTGTTTAACCCTAATTGTAACAGGGGGGGGCGGATTCCGCCCCCCCCCCCCCCCTCCCTCATGTTTTTCGCAGATATGTCCAGAACGGCTAGGAGCAGGCCCATGAAATTTTGAGACTTTTCATAGAATTGAATACCGCATTTGAAGTTAAAATTGTGAGTTCTTAACCTTAACAAAGGCGGTTCCAGGGCACAGTTTTGGGTGGGTTCGGAGGCGACATTTGGCGATAATACGGAAATGCGATCTTCACGGTTTCTTCCTAACTTCCTCAAGTATGAAGGAGTTACATCGGCTTACGGTGATTGCAACATGTGCAAATTAGTTGATGTTATTGAAATATCATACAAAATTGCATGGCAGAGGCGTTTTCAGGGGCTTGAAAAGGGGGGTGGGGGTTTCCAGGAAGTATTCAATGCTTGGCGGGAAGCCAATAGAGCGATTTAAGGGACATTTATAGCTATCAAGATGTAAAAGATAGCTTCTGCTTCCATTATTTGCATAATTTATTACATATAGAGTTTCAGGGGCGTGTTCAGGCACATGAAAAGGGGGTGACTGACATGGTGATGACGATATGCCAGCGATAACGGCGCAATAGACGTTTAGCTTATAATGATATATGCACATATGAGGCCAGAAAAGGGAATGAAGTCATTTTTTGCAGAGGCGCGCTCAGGAATGGAAAAAGGGGGTCATATTATTGCAAGGAAACTAAGAGGCATGGGAGTACAATGAAATAACATACTGCAGTTTTCGGATGAAACACGCACCACAGGCTACTCTACGAACGGTTATAAGATTATAGGCGAGTCCAGGTAGGGTAAAAAGGGGGTAAGCAATGTTAATTGAAGTTGTAAGTGAAATAGTAACTGTTGACTAGTTAGTATCATAATAGCGGATAATATACTTATCAAAAGGTCTTGCGCCGCCCCAGTTTGGATCCTGGATACGCCTATGATGAGGTACAACATGAAAAAATGACTTATCTACGATCAGTAACATATTTATAGTGCTGGGTAGCAACTTGTCTGCGGTTAATATTTTTGTCCAATTTGACCTCCCTTTTTCACTAACCTGGTACCGCCTATGGCAAAAAATATGAATCATAACTGTTTTGTCTAATGTCACAATCACATACCATTTCATTTATCAAAAAAACAAAATCAAAAAATGATTTTATTACGCATTTACTTCACCCCCATATTGAGTGACCTGCACACGCCTATGATTTTTGAATTTTCAAACGTCACAGTTATATATCAATTTCTGATTCAATCTCTATCGATTCCTTTTGGTTGTGTTAAAATCGGTCGATAAACATGAAAGCTATGTTGGATGAAAAATACCACTAAAATTTGTCGTTTTTGCCCCCCTGTTGCCCCCCTATCCAAAATTTCGATTTGTTTATTATTTAGAAATGTAGAGCGTGTTGAAGGGAACCAAAAACCGTTTCATTTTTGAAAATCAGACGGGTAGATCTCGAGATCTCCGGGGGGGGGACGGAATCCGCCCCCCCCCCCCCTGTTACAAATAGGGGTAGCCAGGAGCCTGTTACAAATAGGGTTAAGTAGTTTGGGAGATAATCATGTTTTGATGACGTCATGTTGGTGGAAAAAGATAAATATTTGAAAAATGGTAGAAAGCAGAGTTTTACAGTAAATTGCAAACGCAATTCACTAAAGATACAAAATGGCATTTTCTTTAAAATGGCAGTCTCAAATTTTCAAAATTTTGGAGTTTTGACCCCTGATTTTTTGTTTAAATCCCCACAAAATCAGAATTTTCAAAGACCTTAGGAAACCGGAATATATGTGAGAGAACTGAGTATGGACAATACCCATACCAAATTTCAAAGCAATATCTTCATTTTTGACTGAGTGAAACATGCCTTTTTATTTACATTTATTTATTTCTCATTTTAGGTTTTCTGAAGAGCAAAATCGCTGTTCTGGACGTGGTAAATCCGAGATTATTCACTTGACCTGGAAGGTAACTCGTTGAACTCAAACCTAAAACATACTGTCTCATACTGTTGGATTCCTCTCATGACAGCCAACATGCTGGTTCTTACAGCATTGCTCTAAGTTGCTTGGTTTGGAAGTTAACAGGGAAGTTAACAGGCCTGTCAGCCTCCTTCGTAGGGCGAAGGTGAAAAAAGCTCCCGTAGGGCGATGGTTAATATGGCAGCCTAAGTATAAGTTACTAATGACGTTATTTTTTAAAGTTGCGTTTCGTGTCTGTTAGTGACCAGATACAGACAAATAAATGCAACCTATGGATTTCTGAGACAAAACTGGTTTAGAAACATGCCTTTTTATTTGGATAAATAAATGTCAAATTTTGAACTTTTATGATCTGACATTGACCTGAGGCCAATATATTGGGTCAAATTGTGAAAATATCTGCAACTATCGATTTCTACGTATAAAATCACCCATAAAACATGTGTTGCATGGTCTTTGTAGACCTCTTACTAATAGTGACTTTTGTGACATGACTGTGACCTTGACCTTTGCTTACAATTTCACTTTTGCTTATTCGAGAGATGCATTATGCCTTTGAGAGCACTTTGTGCGATAATAGTCGCAAGCTAAGGCTTTGTAAGGAAATGATTGCCCATAAACTCGAATACTTCAATTTTGACCGTTGACCTGACCGTGACCTGACATGACATTATTTGGTAAATGTAGTGTTTGCCTTAGATGCGTCTCATTGAGAGCTTTCCATTGCCGTCTTGTGCGTTTCGCTGCGATTATTGGTTCGGAAGATAACAAATGGCAGAATCTGCCCCCACCCCACGCGGGGCGTGTTCGGCTGAATACCCCAGCCGAGCGCGGGTTTAGGGGCCTCTGTCGGTCTGAGGGGGCTCTCGGTCGGCTTGACGTGACCTTGGTCGATTAAGGAGGCCTTCGTTCATCCTGAGGGACCCGTGGTCGGTCTAAGGGGGCACATGGTCGGTCTGAGGGGGCCTCTGGCGGCCAGAGAGGCTCTCTGTCTGTCTGAGGGAGCCTTTGGCCAGCTTGAGGGACCCTTGGCCAGCTTGAGTGGGCCCTTGTCAGCCTGAGGGAACCTCAGTCGGCAAGAGGGGGCCTTCGGTTGACTTTAGGTGACTTCTGTCTCGGTCTGAGGGGTCCTCGGTTGGCTTCAGGAGGTCCTCGGTCGCTCTGAAGGGGAGCTCGGTCGGCCCGATGGTCCTCGTTCGGCTTGAGTTGGCCTTTGTCAACCCGGAGGGCCCTTTTACGTCCTGAATGGCCCTCTGTCTCCCTGACGGGGTGGGCGGGGAGGGGGGGGGGCTGTGTGTATTCTGAGGAACCCTCGGTCGGCATGAGGGCGCCCTCGGTCGGCTTCAATGACCCTAAGTCGGCCTTAGGGAACCTCGGTCGATTTCAGGGCCATCACTCGGTCTGAGGGGCCCTAGGTCCGCTTGAGGGAGTCCTTTGTCAGACTAAGGAGGCACTTTGTCAGCATGCGGGCCCTTAAGTTCGGTCTGAGGGGCCTTTGGTTGGCATGAGGGGCCCTCGATCGGTTTGAGGGACCCTCAGTTGGCCTTATAGACCCTCAGTAAGCTTGGTGCTATCAGTCCGCCCGAGGGTCCCTAGGTCAACTTGAGGTGCCCCTTGGTCAGCCTGAAGAGTCTTCTGTTGGCTTTAAGGGGCCTTCGGTAATTTTGAGGGGCCCTCTGTCGGCCCTAGTGGGCCTTTGGTCAGGTTGAGGGGATCCTCCGGCACCCCGAAGGGGAACTCGGTCAGCCTGATGAGCCCACAGTCAACCCGGGCGGTCCTCGGTCGGCTTGAGATGACCTCAATCGGCCTGAAGGGGAACTCGCTAGCCTGAAGGAGAACCGGAGGGGCGCCGTCATTTGCCGGTGGGGCGCCGTCATTTGCCGGTGAGGTGCCGTCACTGGTCAGAGAGGCACTGTCATGGGCCAGAGGGGCTCCGTCACTAGCCAGAGGGGCGTCGTCACTGGCCGGAAGGGCGCCGTCACTGGCCGGAGGGCGCCGTCACTGGCCGGAGAAGCGTCGCACTGGCCGCAAGACTTCCGTCACTGTAAGAGGGCATTGTGTGCATGTCTAGTGTATGATAACGCTGATGTTTGAAGGCATCAGGTGTCTCCTGAGGCGCGTAATGTGTCACTCCTGGTGCGCCTGCGGCGCCCAGATTGCGCCTTCGGCGGAAAACAAGTACCCCTGCGCGGAAGGCGCAGGGGCACCATTTTTGTTTGTTTGTTTGTTGTTGGGGGGGGTTGCCAGCTATGTTGCCCCCCACCCCCCTGGACCTGCCCCTGGTGCGTGCGTGCGTTTGTGCGAACCTGAGATAATATGACGCCTGAAGGCCGTGTATATGCCATACAAAACATATGACCAATATTTATGCATATCTAATCCATATTACACACTCTGCAATTGTACTGGAAGGACAAGGCACAATACTCATCCATATGACTACAGCGCCTTGGTGTGTGCATGCTGCAGACTCTGAAGAACGCGCTGGGAGGGCCAGGCGGAATAATTATCCTGATGACCGACGGAGTGGAAAATACCAACTGCATCAGTCCGGACACTGGTAAAGTTTGGCACCTGACCGACCTCTTCGTACCGGTGGAAGAGGCTGGAGTCAGAGTGATCTCCATGGCTTTCGGGTAGGTTTGGTTTGCCCTGTGAAGGATCATGTGGTTTGCTTGTGCGGTGGTTTTCAATGTTATTACGAGCGAGCGCGAAGAGCTTGCTCGTCTTTCCGTGGTATATGGGAACAATCTGAATATGAGCGGCCCGACTCGGCCCATGGCGACGGTTTGAGAAGCTAATATCTCTGCAACCGCACGTCCGATTGACAAGCGGGCTTCTTTGCTGAGCAGCCCCATCCAACCTACCCTGTTTGAGACCAGTGCCGACTCACGTGAGTGACGACCATCTCGCGTGGCGCGTGCCGCGTGAGGGGTGTTGGAAGGTGTTTCTTCGCAATAACTCCGCAACGGCTGAGCCGATTGTGTTCAAATTTGGTGTCTGGTTAGGGACCCCTCAGCCTCCGCTTTCCCACAAGTCAGGAATGGGGTGCCTCTGCACGTGCGCACGTGCGTACCCCTATTCTATATCGCAGGAATGGCTGAGCCGATTGTGTTCAAATTTGGTGTGTGGTTAGGGACCTCTCAGCCGCCACTTTCCCACAAGTCAGGGGTGGGGTGCCTCTGCACGTGCGCACGTACACACCCCTATTATATCTATCATGAACGGCTGTGCCGATTTTTTTAAAATTTTGTGCGTGGTTAGGGACCTCTCAGCCGCCACTTTCCAATAAGTCAGGGGTGGGGTGCTTCCGCATGTGTGCACGTGGGCACCCTTTTTGTATCTCAGAAACTACTTGCCCGATGGAGTTGAAATTCACCATACATTTTCTTCGCGCTCGCTCGTTCATCGCCAACTTCGGCGTCTTACTGGTTTGGTAATAGCACGTTTGAACTCTGAAATCTCATCTTTCCCTCAGTTTGCAAAGTTGTTACAAGTTTTCATCAATTTTACCTCATTTGCTGTTTGCTTCTTCCTTATTTTTCATATTTAATTCCAATCGCAGACTACGACACTTCATTTAAGCAAGACGATACGTGCCATGTGTGATCCGTGAACGCTCCTTCCACAGAACTAACGCGGACGCAAACCTGGAGAAATTTGCCGAGATCAGTGACGGACAGACGTACTTTATCGCCGACTCTTCTGCCGCTCTGGACATGGACCAGGCGTTCAAGGGCTGCCTGACCTACCAGCCCGACATCACCGTCGAAACCGAAAAGGACATCGTGGTTAGTATGACACCAGCAAATCCATGCCGATACGTGGGTTTGGATTCAAATTTGAAAGTCAGAGTTGTGGTACCAATGTTTGTCACAGATAGATCCAGAACGACAAACAATTGTTTGTTGTTGCTATTCTTATTCTTATTCTTTCTTTTTTTTGGGGGGGGATCCTACAAAGTCTAACATAGTCCAAAAACGCATCAGATTTCGCGTCATTGTGCTTTAAGAAGAAATATTTCCAGTTCTCCTCCGTACAGGAGCGTACAGGAGCCACTGGAGTGGCTGACCCTGACCGGGCCGCGGACACCGTGCTGTGCCGCGCTGGCCCGCCGACTGCCGGGGAGCGTACAGTGGACAGAAGCGGGTGGAGACGCGGCCGGCGTGCTCACCGGCGCGACTGCAGGGGCGGCGAGTGTTGGCGGACCTGGCGGTACGAGGCGAGCTGTGAACGTGCACCCTGAACATTCAATCACTGAAACCTAAAACCGTCGAGCTTCTTCTTGACATAGAGCGCCGGAACTGCGACATCGTAATCCTACAGGAAACGTGGCTAACTCCGCTTCTGAGCAGCCGTCTCCTAGTTTTCCCGGGGTACACCCTCACAGGAGCCGACGGCTTTGACGGGCGTGGGCACGGCGGGGTGGCTATCCTCTGCAAAAGTGACATCCAAGTCACCGTTCTGAAAACTCCGGAGGTTAATGATCCTCAATGCAAGCTGGAGTCTCTCTGGTGCCACATCAAGCGGGACCGACACCAGCTGGTGCTCGCGTCTTTATACCGCCCGCCGCGCCACACTCAGACCGCCCTCGACTTCGACTTCGACGAACTCGAAAAACAGCTTCAACTCTCGTTCATGAGCCATCCACGGTGCCTCATTGTGCTCGCCAGTGACCTGAACTGTGATATGCTTCGTGGCCACTACAGCGCCAAAGTGTTAAATTTCGAGACTTTCTGGACAGATACGCCCTCACACAGTTTGACATGTCCGACCTTTACATCGGGGTCACTGCTGGGCCTTGCGATTGCCAACTCCGAGAGTGTGGTCTCCAGATATGGCGCATATCACTGTGATTTTATTTAACCCGCACCGCATCCGCAACCGCCATTCCACCGAAACGTCTCTGGTTACAATATCCAACCGCGTGCTCCCATGTCTAATGATCAGAACCAAATCTCGCTACCCCTATTTGTAACAGGGGGGGGGGGGGATTCCACCCCCCCCCCCCCCCCCTGAGATCTCGAGATTTACTCATCCGATTGTCAAAAATGAAGCGGTGTTTGGTTCCCCTCAACACGATCTACATTCTTAAAAAAATACAAAAAATTAACAATTTAATAGTGGGCAACAGCGGGGCAAAAACTACAAATTGTAGTGGTATATGTGATCCAACACAGTTGTCATGTTTAACAACCGATTTTAGCACAACTCATGGAAATCGATGGAGATTGAGAGATTGATATATAGCGATGACTTTTGAAAATGCAAAAATAATAGGCGTGTACAGGTCACTCAATATGGGGGTGAAGTAAATGCGGAATAAAACTATTTTTATGTTTGCTTTTAATAAATGAAATAGTATGTCATTGTGAAAGTAAAAAAACAGTTATAAATCTTCTTCTTTTTTGTTATAGGCGGTACCAGGTTAGTGCAAAAGGAGGCAAAATAGGAAATTTTTATCGCCACCCCCGTAAATGGCGTTCGTCTGAGACCCCAGTCAATGCCCAGTTAACCCGCGGGGCGCTGGGGGGTAAATTTTACCCCCCCTCCCGGCCGGACTTTCTCCATAACTTGAAAACTATGACAGACATCGAATCGAAACTTGCGATACCTTATGGTGCATCAATTGTACATATTGTGTTACAATTTTGTTGAAATGCGTGAAAATTTTGAGGAGATAATGACGTTTTAGTGACGTCATGTCATGTCATTTTTGGTGAAAAAAACGTTAAATGTTTGAAATATAGTAGAAAACAGCGTTTTAATCCAAATCGCAAATAAAAGGCGTCAAAAGAAAGGAAATAACATTGTCTTTAACATGATTATCTTAGATATTCAAAATTTTGGGTTTTTGACCCCAAAAAAATGCAAAAAACTGATTTGTTGGGAAGAATTTCCACAAAAAAAATTTGTTTGAAGATTTTCAAAAAACCGGAAGATATATTAGAGAACCGAGTATGAACGATGTTCAAACCAAATTTCAAAGCAATTTCTTTATTTTTGATTGACTTATGGCTCTCTAAGAATAAGTAACTCATGACGTCATTTTTTTCAATTGCATTTTTTGGCTTTTACTGACCAGACACAGACAAATAAATGCCACCACTGTATTTCGAAGACAAAACTAGTCTAGAAACATGCAATGTTTATTTAGATTAATCAATTTCAAATTTTGACCTTATTGTGACCTGACCTTGACCTGAGGGGGATTATATGGTGTCAGGCTGTGAAAATGGCTGCTTCTATCGAATTATACGTGTAAAATAACCCATACAACATGTGTCGCATGTCTTTCGTAGACCTGTGACCTTTTGTGACCTGATCTTGACCTTGACCTTTGCTTAAAATTTCACCTTTACTTATGCGGGAGATGCATTATACATTTGGGAGCCCTTTGTGAGATAGTAGTTACAATACAAGGCTTTGGATGGAAAGTATAGCCTAAAAACCCAAATACTTCAACTTTGACACTTGACCTGACCGTGACCTGACATGTGACCTTATGTTAATAATTTCTGGCATGCGTTAGATTCTTCTCACTGAGAGCTTTCGATCGCCGCCTTGCGCGTCTCGCTGCGGTTATTAGTTCGGAAGATACGAGGGGGTCAAATTTACCCCCAGCACCGCACGTTCGGATGGAGACCCCAGCGCCGCGCGGGTTAAGCAAATGCTTCGATGTTATAGATCACTCTAAACTTCTCGTTTAACTTCAGTTACACTGCATGGTGGACACTGCATAGTTGGAGGTGTACCTGCAGAACCACACACAGAGCGTCAGCTTCACTGACGTCTCTGGCAACAGGCAGATCTCAAACGCGCTTTCAAACAACATGGGCGTGTTCCAAGGTTCGGCCCTAGAAACCCTTTTGCATATCATTTTTGTTCTAACAACCTCAGCCTGTTCGTGCCGGGTGCTGCCGTTGTCCAGTACGCGGACGACACCCATGTCATGGTCTGCGGTAACAAGACGGCCCTTGCAGACCTGACGGAGCGCATGGAGCAGGAACTTTCCACTCTCGACCTTTGGTTCGGCGCAAATACTCTCAAGGTGAATCCCGACAAAACTCAGCTGATAGCTTTTGGAAGCAAACAAAATATGCGGAACATGACACCTTTCGGCGTGAAATTTTGCGAGCGTACCATGCAACCCGTCTTAAAGGTTAAAAAATATAGGGGTGATCTTCGATCGCCACCTTTCATGGGACGCCCATGTTCCATAAATTACGCGCAAATGCTTCGGGATCCTCATTGGCCTGTCGCATATTCGTCATTATCTTCCGGCCGAGATCCTCCCCACTATCGTAGCCGCCCTGGTGCTGTTCCGCGTCCGCTACTGCCTCCCCGTGTACGGTAACGGTAGCCGAAAGAATCTCGTCAAGATTTAAAAGCTGTTTTACTTTGCGGCACGGGTGATATCGGGATAAGAAAGTTCAGCCAATCTGCGGACGTCCGGGCGGCGCTGGGGTGGCTTGGTGCCGAGGATCTTGTAAAATATCACACGCTCCCACTACTACAACAAATTCGCTTGCATCATGTACCACTGTCCATTTCAACCTCCATCCAAACAAACCGCGAGGTACGAGTTCGGAGAACCCGCCAAGATGATGATCTGCGTCTGCCATTTGTCAGGACAGAGACTGGGAGGCGCCGGTTCTTGTATCGTGGACCTATGTGGTACAACGCGCTCCCGTTGGAAATGCACGCAGTCAGTCACATATTTCCATCGCGCTCTCAAACGACTTTTACTGGATAAGGGTGACTGAGCGATCCTGGTCACCATCACATTGTCATTGCCTCTGTCGTTTTTATCATGCTCATTTTAACCTGTGTATATGTCTAATGTCTGCGTGTGTCCCTACAATGTATTTTATAATCTGACGAAAGGCAAGGAAGAGCCCCCCCCCCCCCCCCCCAATTGCGTGGTTTTGTCGAAATAAATGGTATATTTAATATGGACCCAATTTTTCTTGTTAGAAGTTGCTCGGAGTAAAGACCAGTAAATGTGTCAAGTTTAGTGCGATTATCAGTCATTAGGGGCATGTTTAATTATCGAGATTCTGGAGCGCCTCTTTCAGCAGGTATAAAGTAACGTTTGCTCGATGGGGTAGTTACCCATCAAAGTCGAAATTGTTATCTAGATCTGTCGGCAGCGGTTCGGGTCTCCACCATCGAACTTGAGACTTATGGGCAGAGGTTCGAGTCTCGACCATCGATCTTGAGCCTTCTGGGCAGCGGTTCGGGTCTCGACCATCGAACTGAGCCTTCTGGGCAGCGGTTCGGGTCTCGACCATCGAACTTGAGCCATCTGGGCAGCGGTTCGGGTCTCGACCATCGAACTTGAGCCATCTGTGCAGCGGTTCGGGTCTCGACCATCGAACTGAACCTTCTGGGCAGCGGTTTGGGTCCGGACCATCGAACTGAGCCTTCTGATGCACGTTTGTCCCAGGCGTCAGGTCATTTCCCTGGCGGTGTTTCCGTTAGCTCTTCTCAGTTGTGTTTTGTATCCGACCAATTCAGTTTCAGCTATCTGACGCACCCTGTTCCCATGTGTCTGGCAGCTGTTCCAGCAGCATTTCGTGGCCTCGGCGATCAAGACTTTCTCCAGTATGTTCTCCATTGACCCGACCACCGGCCGGGATGTCGTCTTCAAAATCGAATTTGCCGATGTATCGACTCAAAGCGAGATCGCTGCCGTCGAGCTAGAGTCTCCGAGTGGGGAGATCATCAACAACATAACGTATCCTCAGGGTGAAAACTTTGGAACCATTAAGCTGGACATGGCTGTGGTAAGTGTTCATTCTCTCATCTGTCAAGTTTGCAATAGCTTAATTCGAAAATAAATAACTACTAGTGTTTGACTTGTCTGCTCAGCTAGAAAACCTGACAAATACAATTGCAAGGAATTTGCGCAACGAGGAATTATAATTGGTCAATCAGTATACATTTCCTCAATGTAGAAACTCATGCTAGATTCGTACAGAGCAGTGATTCTCAAATAGGGGTTAATTACCCCACTTGGGATCAGTGGCGACGGGTGGTATTTTCGGATGGAGGAGGGGGGGGGGGCAAAGAAACCCAGGGCCCCATCTGCCAAAGTCCTCCCCCTCACGGCCAAAGGGCCCCCAAAACAAAATGGCGCGAAATGATATCTCCTCGGATTTAGTCAACTATATTTTACAGGGCACCTAAATGGTCGCAAAAAAACGTCGAACAGGCCCATATTGAAGTATCAGGCCTTCTGACGCCCCCTCAGGCCTACCGAGGGCCCCCTCAGGCCGACTGAGGGCCTTTTGTCGTCCTTAGAGGGCCCCTCAGGCTGGCTGAGGGCACCTCGGATCCCTCGGTCATGTTTTTGGTAACACAAAATCGAACTAAATTCTTGGAGGGTCCCTCTTACAAATTGATGTGGGGTGAGCGAAATCATATGTTTGCGCCCCCCCCCCCTCCCCAACTTCTTGAGTGGGGGGGGGGGGGGGAGGCGGCCATGCACACTGGTCATTTGACCGCTGATTCGATCCGTAGCTGAAACCGCAGCGGCGATATATCTCGCGTTGGCCAGCTGATTATTGCTGCTCTAGTAGCTGAATGGTGAATATTGCTTGTTCATTCGGCTAATACCGTCTGCCATTCGGCTGCCAAATATCGCGCAGCCAGAAGTTGAACCGGTTCTACTTTTATCGCAGCTACGAGTGTTGTAGCAGCGATTTTTGTTTTGCCAGTCGCCATTTTTTGTTTACGCCATATCTAGTCCAGTAAGACTTATTTTAGGAGTTTTCTTTTGTTTATGAGTTTCTGGTTGTTTGTAAGCTTTCAAGTGTCAGCAATGCAGCAACAACTGACGGTGGGGCGTGCCTGGCAGCTGGACAGGTGACACGCCACCAGCACCTCGAGTGGCGGGCCCAATAAGTACGGTGAACCGTAGCGACGATTCTATTGCAGCAAGAAACCCGCCGCTGCGCACCTAAAGTGCGACTTGCTCGTATCGGGAAAATAGCAGCTACGGTTCCAGCTACCGACCGAATCAGCGACCGAATGACAATGTGCAGCCACCTTACGAGCAGTAACATACATGTCTACTTATGTTTCTGTCCCTAGATGGCACTAGTAGCAAGCGCCTGCAGTTATGCTGTACCGCATGGCTGGAAACCTAAAACTGCTGTCTCCGTTATGGGAGAGACAGAGAGGGTAACTAGTCATTCTGGTCATCAAAAGGAGTTAACCATATCCTTGACGCTGAGAATCACCTATGTAGAGATACTAGTCTATACTTATTGGCTATTGGGGTCGCTATCCAACTCAGATCTTATGTACTGTCCCGGGTCCTCGGTTCCCTCGATAAAAGCTTCGGAGGGAAATCATTTAGTTGTCCTGGGCAGGACTGTATTCTCCTCACAGGTTTCACTTGTACTGGTACATATCGTGTGAGAGTTGAGACTGCTGTGCCCTGTCAAGAATGTTTCATCTCCTCACAGGTTTCACTTGTACTGGTACATACCGTGTGAGAGTTGAGACTGCTGTGCCCTGTCAAGAATGTTTCATCTCCTCACAGGTTTCACTTGTACTGGTACATACCGTGTGAGAGTTGAGACTGCTGTGCCCTGTCAAGAATGCTTCATCTCCTGACAGGTTTCACTTGTACTGGTACATACCGTGTGAGAGTTGAGACTGCTGTGCCCTGTCAAGAATGTTTCATCTCCTCACAGGTTTCACTTGTACTGGTACATATCGTGTGAGAGTTGAGACTGCTGTGCCTGAGTTGTGAGAGTTGAGACTGCTGTGCCCTGTCAAGAATGTTTCATCTCCTGACAGATTTCACTTGTACTGGTACATACCGTGTGAGAGTTGAGACTGCTGTGCCCTGTCAAGAATGTTTCATCTCCTCACAGGTTTCACTTGTACTGGTACATATCGTGTGAGAGTTGAGACTGCTGTGCCTGAGTTGTGAGAGTTGAGACTGCTGTGCCCTGTCAAGAATGTTTCATCTCCTCACAGGTTTCACTTGTACTGGTACATACCGTGTGAGAGTTGAGACTGCTGTGCCCTGTCAATAATGTTTCATCTCCTCACAGGTTTCACTTGTACTGGTACATACCGTGTGAGAGTTGAGACTGCTGTGCCCTGTCAAGAATGTTTCATCTCCTCACAGGTTTCACATGTACTAGTACATACCGTGTGAGAGTTGAGACTGCTGTGCCCTGTAACGACGTTTCCGGGTCACGCGTATCAATTTGTAACGACTTCCCGCTGTCGCTACTAAATATAGTTCGTGGCTCGTGATAGTCTATCTCTCTCTCTAGGCCGAATCACTTCACTCTCACCCCTCACTCTCTCACTCTCCCAGACAGACTTTCTTCTCGCGTTGTTAGTTTTATTGGTATTTGATGTCCAGCCGGCAAGCGGTCCGGCATGGACGGCGGTCCGATCCAGAGCCCCGTCACAGGGTGCTACAGTGACCGGCGGCACCTCCTGCCAGCGGCGGCCCGGTCTGTCGAACTCCACGCAGGCGGAATACTCAGTCGGCCGAACCAATCAAATGAATAGGACAACCCTCAGCGGTAGCATAGCAGAGGAGGTTCTCAAACCAGCGAAGTGGTTCTCAAACTCCGTTACAAGAATGTTTCATCTCCTGACAGGTTTCACTTGTACTGGTACATACCGTGTGAGAGTTGAGACTGCTGTGCCCTGTCAAGAATGTTTCATCTCCTCACAGGTTTCACTTGTACTGGTACATACCGTGTGAGAGTTGAGACTGCTGTGCCCTGTCAAGAATGTTTCATCTCCTCACAGGTTTCACTTGTACTGGTACATACCGTGTGAGAGTTGAGACTGCTGTGCCCTGTCAAGAATGCTTCATCTCATCACAGGTTTCACTTGTACTGGTACATACCGTGTGAGAGTTGAGACTGCTGTGCCCTGTCAAGAATGTTTCATCTCCTCACAGGTTTCACTTGTACTGATACATATCGTGTGAGAGTTGAGACTGCTGTGCCCTGTCAAGAATGTTTCATCTCCTCACCGGTTTCACTTGTACTGGTACATACCGTGTGAGAGTTGAGACTGCTGTGCCCTGTCAAGAATGTTTCATCTCCTCACAGGTTTCACTTGTACTGGTACATACCGTGTGAGAGTTGAGACTGCTGTGCCCTGTTAAAAAGGTTTCATCTCTTCACAGGAGGGTGATTGGAAGTTCACTGTAACTTTCAACAGGCAATCAGTGGACATGGTTATCACGACTACCTCCAAAGCCAGGTATGCTCAACTCAACCAGCAGACAGGAAGTTATTTAAGTTGCCGCTAAAAGTACTCGACATAAATCGCATTTGCTATTTGAGAAGGGTGCGTCTGTTATTCTGTCCTTCAGTATGTCTATCCTATTTTTTCCAATTTTGCCCAACAGAGTTTTGTATTTTGTCCAATAAAGTTGGCTGTTTGTCCACCCATCCGATTTCCAATTCGAAAATGTCCAATTCCAATTTCCACCTCTAGTTCATAGTTCAGTCGGATCGGGATCGCTGGGCTTTTGACCTCGCCCGGTATAGCAGCCCGGGTTCGAGTCGCTTCGGCGCTCCCTACTTGCTTCTGACTGGGATCGCCTGCGGCCGGTGGCAACGGTCGCACTCAAGGTCAGGTGACGTCAGAGGGCGGGGCGGACCGTGTCCAGGTATGTCGGTCACGTAAAACTTTCGTCTCTAAATTCTACCGGCTACCAGGAATTACCCGATCGGATGGTGGGGTCAAGGCTTGTGTAACAAGCTCTGCTTAACTGTGGCCGTTGTAGTGTTGGTCTTCGGAACCCATGACGTGTCTCACCTGCCGCCAGGTCCCACGACGTGTCCCGTCTGCCGACAGGTCCCACGACGTGTCCCACCTGCCGCCAGGTCCCACGACGTGTCCCATCTGCTGCCAGGTCCCACGACGTGTCCCATCTGCCGCCAGGTCCCACGACGTGTCCCGTCTGCCGCTAGGTCCCACGACGTGTCCCACCTGCCGCCAGGTCCCACCTGCCACCACATGCCGCCAGGCCTTGGAAATCCATCATTTGTAACATTCGGACTAAATTTGTGACAACCCAAAAAAGCCATTTGGACAATCTTCAAAAATGAACTGAGATTCCGAAGACCAACACTACAGCGGGGTTGCTATCTGCATGTGTTTGTGTGTGTTGCACGCTGCGAAACAACTTAAGGAGACACTTCGTTTGCCGCCAAGTCCCATGGCGTCTTCCACCTGCCACCAGGCCCCATGACATGTCCCACCTGCCACCAGGATCCACGACGTGTCCCACCTGCTGCCAAGTCCCACGACGTGTCCCACCTGCCACCAGGCCCCATGACGTGTCCCACCTACCGCCAGGTCCCACGACGTGTCCCACCTGCCGCCAGGTCCCACGACGTGTCCAGGCTGCCGCCAGGTCCCACGACGTGTCCCACCTGCCGCCAGGTCCCACGACGTGTCCCATCTGCTGCCAGGTCTCACGACGTGTCCCATCTGCCGCCAGGTCTCACGACGTGTCCCATCTGCCGCCAGGTCCCACGACGTGTCCCATCTGCTGCCAGGTCTCACGACGTGTCCCATCTGCCGCCAGGTCTCACGACGTGTCCCATCTGCCGCCAGGTCCCACGACGTGTCCCACCTACCGCCAGGTCTCACGACGTGTCCCACCTACCGCCAGGTCCCACGACGTGTCCCACCTACCGCCAGGTCTCACGACGTGTCCAGTCTGCCGCCAGGTCCCACGACGTGTCCCACCTACCGCCAGGTCCCACGACGTGTCCCACCTGCCGCCAGGTCCCATGACGTGTCCCACCTGCCGCCAGGTACCACGACGTGTCCCACCTGCCGCCAGGTCCCACGACGTGCTGCCGCTGACTGTCGAGTGCTGGATCGGCAGCACAGGCCAGATAACCGTCGACAATGACTCCCGACTCTCTGTGCTCGGCAAGGTCCGACAGGACCAGAACGCCGTACTCTCGGCCACAGTCGTGTAAGTGGTGACCTGCATTTGTGACAAGGCTATCGATATCTTGACTCCTTAGCTGATCTATATAATGTATTATACCAGTACTCACACACAGCTTCTCATCTGGTCTCTGAGGTATACAGTCTCGTAATTTTGGCCAGTCAAGACGATTGCAATGTTGTCGTACAACTTCCCCGATAACTCGGCTATCAGTTAGCTGGTATTTTACCGTGGTTTTGATAAGCAGCACGTCGCTGATCAGCTTGCTCTCTGTGTTCCCAGTGCTCACGTCACGACACCGTCACAGTCTTCTCCTGTGGTCGACATGATACTGCTGGACAGCGGAGTGGGGGCTGACGCCATTCGTGACGACGGCATCTATACCAAGTACTTCACACAGTTCGCCGGAAAGGTACTATTTGGGCATCTACGAGTGACTTAAAAAATACTGGTGATTCGTTTTAAGTGACAAAAGAAGTGGCTGATGAGTGATGAGTGACGTTTGGATATCGGCTATTTCATGTGATACAGTTTATTTACAAGCTGACACTCGCCGATATAATCTTAAATGGCATGTTGTTATTTCGGGGGGGGGGAGACCAAACAAGATGTTTTAATTTGTGACTCAAAAACATCAGATCATTTTGCAGATGATGCCTAATGTATTTGTATTTAGAATCCTGAACCTGTCGGACCTTATCGAGCACACGAGAGTCGGGTGTCCCAAACATAAATTTAGTTCTGAAAGATAATCTTTCATCCGGTCAAAATGCATGCTAATAGCCAAATGTATCCAGTTCAATGCATCACAATGTATCCTTACCCAGTTTAATGCAAAGCAAAGAACCACGTATGTCAATTTCCCGAAAGCTGTAACATACGTGGTTCTTCCTAGTGAGTGACATGATCTATTTGGAAAGTTTTGACGCACCGAAATTTGTGGCGCGGCTTATGTATGGCCTTTTAACATTAACGAAGGAGTAAGATAAGAGCTCCTTCGCTGTCCAAATAGGAGTGACTTAGTAGCAAAATGTTATTTAGATAAGTTAGAGAGCTTGAATCGGTCTTTCTTTCAGGGTATGTTATCTGTAATTCGGCTGGGTATAACTATATATATAGTCTTGCAAAAATTGCGAGTTATTATTGATTTGTATAGGGGTAAGGGATCCTCCGCTCAGATGACGTCACCATTCCTAAGTCGGATTCGGTAAAATCGCCGTATGACTCTACCTTCTTATAGGGTCTTCCATCATGCGCCATAAACGACACAATTGCGCTGGATGCACGGTATAACTGGAATGTGAATGTTCATGCTGAATGAACCATATTTTCTACTATTTATAGTGGAACTCTCAAAGTCCCAGAACAATGAGATCGACTGTCCTGACAGTCGATCTCAGACTCACGGCATTGAAAATACACAAGCACCCCGACTCCCATCCCGGGGGATCAATTGTCGAACTAGATAACTGGTATATATTTTTTCGTCGGCAATATGGGTGAAACAAAATGATTGAGAATCAAGAGCTGAAACGCAACTGCTAATTAAAATAAAGTAAATGTACATACATACATGCTGACGTGATGAATATGATAATTAAGTTAATATTACATCTGAAGCGGTTTTGACGATCAGTATTTCTAAGGATATGATCGCTTAGTATATTTTCCCAGGACTGACATAGGCATAGGTAATTATTTTTATTGGCATTTTGACCCCCGAGTACTTCATGGGAAAGAGCATTTTGTCCCCGGCCTTATCCATAAAGACGGAACACTTTACCACCCCTGCAGTCGTCCGCCGGACTGCTCCGACCGGCCACCGCCCGGTCAGCCCGCCCCAGGGCATGACCTTTCTGACCGCAAGGGCGGCTCCAGGCGCTCAGCTCATGGCAGCCGAGCTCCGCGATTCCAAAGGCATTCCCACACAGTCAATAAATCATTAATTCTGTGCTCTGCCCACCGCCCGGCATAGCACTGTGGTACGATTTCAGGACCGCTACTCGCTCCCGTTATATCACTGTGGTACGATTTCAGGCCCGCTTCTAGGTCCCGTCATAGCACTGTGGTACGATTTCAGGACCGCTACTCGCTCCCGTTATATCACTGTGGTACGATTTCAGGCCCACTTCTAGGTCCCGTCATAGCACTGTGGTACGATTTCAGGGACGCTACTCGGTCCCGTCATAGCACTGTGGTACGATGTCAGGGCCGCTACTCGGTCCCGTCTTAGCACTGTGGTACGATTTCAGGGACGCTACTCGGTCCCGTCATAGCACTGTGGTACGATTTCAGGGACGCTACTCGGTCCCGTCATAGCACTGTGGTACGATTTCAGGGACGCTACTCGGTCCCGTCTTAGCACTGTGGTACGATTTCAGGGACGCTACTCGGTCGTCTGTGAGGTGCGCAACGACGGGAACGCCGTGATCAACGAGGGCTTTGCCGCCTCCGGCACAATGCCGAACCCGCAGTACAGCAAGGCCAGCTGGTGCTGCGGCAGCTCCAGTCCCGTCGGCAACACCCGTCCCACAGGTGGGTAGATATGGCAGCACCCGTCCCACAGGTGGGTAGATATGGCAGCACCCGTCCCACAGGTGGGTAGATATGGCAGCACCCGTCCCACTGGTGGGTAGATATGTCAGCACCCGTCCCACATGTGGGTAGATATGGTAGCACCCGTCCCAATGGTGGGTAGATATGGCAGCACCCGTCCCACAGGTGGGTAGATATGGCAGCACCCGTCCCACAGGTGGGTAGATGTCAGCACCCGTCCCACATGTGGGTAGATATGGTAGCACCCGTCCCAATGGTGGGTAGATATGGCAGCATCCGTCCCACCGATTGGTAGATATGGCAGCACCCGTCTCACCGGTGGGTAGATATGGCAGAACCAGTCTCACCGGTGTGTATATATGCAGCACCAGTCCCACCGGTTGGTAGACATGGCAGCACCCATTCTACCGCGTGGTGGGTAGACATGACAGGACCCGTCCCACACGTGGGTAGATATAGCAGCACCCGTCTCACCGGTGAGTAGATATGGCAGCACCCGTCCCACAGGTGGGTAGATATGGCAGCGCCCGTCCCACTGGTGGGTAGATATGGCAGCACCCGTCCCACAGGTGGGTAGATATGTCAGCACTCAGCACCCGTTCCACAGGTGGGTATATATGTCAGTACCCGTCCCATAGGTTGGTAGATATGTCAGCACCAGTCCCACCGGTTGGTATATATATATATGGCAGCACTCATTCTACCGCGTGGTGGGTAGATATGACAGCACCCGTCCCACCGGTTGGTAGATATGGCAGCACCCGTCCCACCAGTGGGTAGATATGTCAGCACCAGTCCCACCGGTTGGTAGATATGGCAGCACCCATTCTACCGTGTGGTGGGTAGATATGTCAGCACCCGTCCCACCGGTTGGTAGATATGGCAGCACCCATTCTACCGCATGGTGGGTAGACATGACAGCACCCGCCCCACCGGTTGGTAGATATGGCAGCACCCGTCCCACCAGTGGGTGTATATGGCAGCACTCGTCTTACCAGTAGGTAAAATATTGCAGCACCCGTCCCACCGCGGTAGGTAGATATAACAGCACCCGTCCCACCGCTGGGTAGATATGGCAACACTGCTCCCATGAACACTGATGGGAGCAGTGTGAAGATATACGGCAATTGACAGTAGCATTGACCGAAAATATAATCCTCTCGAGATTCATTGAATTGGTTAGGTATAAACCAGACTGAAGTATGCAGTCGGTCTACTAATTATCTTCCCTTGCCACCACGTGTCGCTACGGTCGCGATAGGCACACAAAATGGTGGTTTCCCCACCGTAGGTTGGTACCCATTTCTGTCTGACAGGTGCGTGACTTGGGCATAGGCGTAACCACCTTCCGAAAGTAGGTGGGGACGGAGGCACTTTGAAGTCGATTCTTTCCATGCAACGCCCATAGGCGTAATGTTAAAATCCGAAAATGTTACTGCGGGGACAGATCCCCAGTGACCCCAGTGGTGGTTACGCGCCTGGACCTGGGGAGGGGAGGGAGGGAGTGCGGAGTGGTGTCGGAATGGAATGCGCCGCGAACCGGGTGGTGATCAGGGCCGTCTGTCTCGAGGGTCAAGGGGTTAGCTATCCTGAGCTGGCAGGGATCCAACATTGGAGACTGAATAACAGTTTTCATCATATCAGCCCAAATAGCTAAGTCGGTACAGCTGTCGACTCCCAGCGTATTCGTAGCTTGGTCGTGGGTTTGGACCGCGCTGGCACCAGGCTGTTTACGTGGATTTCTTTCTTAATCATGTCACTTGTCATGTGTAATGCAGAACCCCGAAATTACGAAAGCAAACGTCCACCTGATGATTCTACACGAAAAATCAAACAAATTAAGTGCGCCTCGCACTGATATGTTCGCATCATGCCGCTCCGTACTTCGCGCTCCACAAACACACCCGGGCGGGTTTAGAATTCATATCCATTAACCCGCGAGTAACTGGGGGGGCTTTTTTAGCCCCCCTTAGGAATATCAGGAATATCTCAATAAATAATCCAGATATCGACGGCAAAATTTCAGTACCTTTCCGGACATCATTTTTACACCTTTTAAGAAAAAAAGAAAAAATCGTCAGAAATTTTTCGAGATATAGTGAATTTAGTGACGTCACTAAACACGATTTTGACACCAAAATCGGCTAAAATTTGCCAAGCCGTACAAATGCTGCATTTGAAGCAAAATGCAATCCAAAAAGCCTAAAAGGTAAAAATTGCAAGGGCTACAAACCATCTATCTCAAAATTTCTCAAATTTTGGTTTTTGACCCCAAAAATTTCATTTTTTTGTTGTTGAAAAAAATGCTCACAAATCAAATTTGTCAAAGATATTGAAAACAACGGAACATATGTCAGATAACAACATATGGACAACTACCATACACAATTTCAAAATGATATCATCTTTTTTGACTGTCATGGCATATAAAGTATGGGTAAATCATGACGTCATATTTTGAAATAGCGTTTTTGGCTTTTATTGACCGGATACAGACAAATAAATGCCAGCACTGTTTGTTTTAGATAAAACTGATATAGAAACATGCTTTTTTCATTTCGATTTATCAATTTCAAATTTTGACCTTCAGTGACCTGAACTTGACCTGAACTTGACACTATCTTCACGTAAATGAAGTCAGGTGGTAAAATGACTGCCACTATCGAATTCCACGCGTAAAAGCGTCCATAAAACATGTGCTGCATGACTTTCGTAGATATTTTGTGTGTAGTGACCTTTTGTGACCTGACCTTGATCTTTTCCAACAATCTCACTTTAGCTCATGTGGGATATGTATCATACTTTTGACAGCACTTTGGGTGATTATAGGCGCAATCGAAGGCCATGGATGGCAAGTATTGTCCATAAACTCAAATACCTCGATTTTGACGTTTGACTTGACCATGTCCTGACATGAGACCTTAATTTGACATTTATAAGTTTGCGTTAGGCTTATCTCATTGAGCGCTTTCGAATGCCGCCTTGTGCGTCCCGCTGCGATCATTGGTTCTGAAGATACCAGGGGGGCTACAAAAAAAAACATAGTGAGTCGTGTTACAGAATATACCCCAGTGACTGCCGGGTTAAGTTAGCGACAATATCTGCGACATTTGCGATACCTGCGACGACAGGATTTAAAACCATAGATCTATGAAGCATCGCCATGTGTGCACCTGATAAAGCATCTGACTGGCTACCTGTTTAAATTTGACATTGACCTTGAAATCAGGTCAACATCACGACACTTTATTTTTTTGGAACAAAGCAAATTTCTTACTCGTCGCCATCGATACGACGGATAGCCATTTCCGAACTGGAATATTCATTTCCGAGATGACATCTGTGACGACAGTATCGTTCAACTTGAGATGAAAATATTCGTCTTAAAGTATAGCCAGTACCATAGGCGTACACAAGAAGGGGGGAACGGGGTAATTGCCTACTCCTGAAGGCCTGTACGTGCCCCTTTGGTCGAAAAAATGAATGATTTATTATTTTTGTTAGAGAAAAATGGTGAAAATATGCCCTTTTAAAAATATAGTGGGCCAAATCCGGTGATATTTGTTTTGGTGGCGGTACTTAGTGCCCCCCTGAGCAAAAAATGTCCCCTCCTGGAGTCAATCCTGGGTACGCCACTGGCCAGTGCAGTGTAGTCATATGGCTTTCTTAACACGCGCCCTGGAGGGCCTCTGATAATTACACGCCCTGGAGGGGGGTGGGGGCGGATTTCGCCCTCCCTCTATGATCTCGAAAACCACGCAACGTAGCGACAAGCGGGAAATGACGTTAGGTAGCTCGAGACAAGCTCTTTCGAAACTATTTCGTTAATTTTTTTTCAGGTCAATATTGAGGTCACCAGAGTTCATCAAGGGTCAGATTTTCAAGTTTTCAAGACTTCGGTTCGAACACTCCCAAATATCTCGGGAACTATGATAGTTAACAGCAAACGGAAAAAAGAAATCGAAAGTCATTGAAAAATTCAATCGACATAGGTGTCCTCAGATTTGAGCTCTGGTCAATAGTTTAGGCTGCAGAGGTCATCGAATGTCAAAAAGGTGATTTTGTTTCAAAACTGTTTACCTAAATAACGTTTTACCTAATAAAGATAAAGCAATAATGTTTACGCCATCGCGTGTGTCTTGTGTCAAGGCACTTCGAATCATATTCATGGTGATCGGGTTAGGTCAACTGAGACATTTTACCTCAGGTCAAGGTCAAGTGGTGACCCAAGTTGGTCATGTTGCATATTGCGCGACGTGTCTCGACGAGACAAACATATTGGTAACGTTTTCTCTTCCCTATCTTCATTATGTCGATAGTTATTGCTAAAACCGTGTTGGCGGTCACAAAATTGACCTAAGGTCACCGATATTATAAATCCGAGATAAACAAAATGTTGGTATCAATGACCTTATGAAGTCCTGCAAGATTGAAACCGATCGGCGTAAATCTATGGCTGTGGTACTACTGCTAACGTTTTGGAGTTGAGTTCATCACGTGACCTGGTCTGGTGACCTGACCTGAGATGACCTGAGGCCAAGAATTTTACATAATTCGGGAAGTTCATTTCTAAACAGGTATACAAAAAACGGCGGCGCTGCGCGCCGCCGTTTTAGCGCTATCCTGGAAAAACCGGAGGGGTGGGCGGATTTCGCCCCCCCAGGGCGCGTGTTAACCCTCGCACTACGGGGTGCTGACAGCTCCCCCCTGAGGTTTTTCTTGAATAACTGTTGACACATGTGGCGCATCTTGCTGAATTTTTCAGTAGATGAGTTTAAAACAATCTTACGTAAGTTGTACAAATTTAACTGAAATTGGTCGAGGATTTTGTAGATAAAAAAATCATGTTTTGATGACTTCATGTTGACGGAAAAACGATAAATATTGGAAAAATCGTAGAAAACTGAGTTTTAAAGACAAACGCACGCAATGCAAACGCATTTCACCAAAGATACAAAATGACATTTTCTTTAAAATGGCAATCTCAGATTTCCAAAATTTGGGGATTTTGACCCTCAAATTCAAAAAAATTCTTCTTAAAATCACCACAAAATCAAATTTTCAAAGATGTAAAAAAAAACGGAATACATGTTAGAGAACTGAGTATGGACAATACCCAAACCAAATTTCAAAGCAATATCGCTATTTTTGACTGAGTGATGGCTCTCTAAGTGTAAGAAACTCATGATGTCATTTTGTTAAAATAACTTTTGTTTACTTGTTTGACAAGATACAACAAATAATTACCTTTTCTGTATTTTTTAGACAAAACTGGTCTAGGAACATGCCTTTTTATTTACACTTATCAATTTCTAATTTTGAGGTTTTCTGACGAGCAAAATCGCTGTTCTGGACATGGTTGAGCCGAGGTCATTCACTTGACCTGGAAGGTCACCATTTGACCTGAAACTTAAAAATCGCATTCTGTTAGATTCTTCTCATGACAGGCAACATGCTGGTTCTTACTGTATTGATATACGTTTCTTGGTTCGAAAGTTAGCAGGGGGACTGTCAGCCCCCCCCCCCCCCCCCGTAGGGCGAAGGTGAAATAAGCTCCCGTAGGGCGAGGGTTAAAACTAATCATCACATACATCGTCGCTAACTTGACTAGCATTCTAGGTCTGCGTATATTTCCAACCACGGTCCGTCACACAGCATCGCCACACATGCGCATAATTATTGCCCGATCGGCCTGTCGGTCGGGCCAGGACGGAGCGGTGCAGATTCCGCCAAGTATCGGCCGTCACCGGGTGAGCTGTCAAACCGGTCCGGCACTACTCGGTGCGGGATTCAGCCAGCTATCGTTTTGCCTACTTTTGGAGACCCAGAGCTAGGGAAAATCACTAGTAGACCGACTGTACAGAAATACACGTAAAAGTGCCTGGTGTCAGCGAGGTTCGAACCCACGATCAATCTACGAATACGCTAGGAGTAGAAAGCTATACCGACTGAGCTATTTGGGCTGATGTGGTAAGCACTGTTATTCAGTCTCCAATGTTGGATCTCTGCCAGCTCAGGATAGCTGACCCCTTGACCCTCGAGACAGACGGCCCTGACCACCACCCGGGTCGCGGAGCATTCAATTTCGACACCGCCCCGCGCTCCCCTCCCCCTCCTCCCCAGGTCACGCACCTGCCAGACAGCCACAATGGGTACCAGCCTACGGCGGGGAAACCACCTTTTGTATGCCTATTGCGACCGTAGCGCCACGTGGTGGCAAGGGAAGATCATTATGAGACCGACTGTACATACCTGCCGAAAGCATTGGCTTCTCCACCACTACGGATAGTACGGACAGTGTCCGTACAAGTTGGCGAATCTCCAAAAACTTGTACGGACTGTCCGTACAAGTTTGCGGAACCATTTGAAGGTGAATAATTCGAGATATCGAAACCTGAAATGTTTATATTCTAATTATCTTCAGATAGACTATTCGTGACGAAACTTGACGAATTACCTCTTTTCATAGAACTTATTGCTCAACAGAAGAAAAAAATGTATTGTCCCCTCCCCAAGATGAACGCACAAATGGCCAGTTGGAATGAAATGTTACGTTTTTCGTCTGGAGTTCGGAATAGGAGTATGTGCGAAAATTGCAAGAGACATTGACATTTTCCCCTTGTCATTGCTAAAACGTTTAGCCGTTTAATGATTGTTGCTTGATGTGCAAGCGGGTACTGCAAGTTTGCGGACGATATTGGCGGTAGTTTACGAGATATTGCGAAATACGCGAGGGAGCAAAACAAAATACTCTCGTGTTAGTCATTAGTCCAGTAATATAAATGGTCAGGCCGTAATTTTACTGAACTGTATTTGGCTTCCTCCTGGCGCTGACAACGCTGATGCACGCGCGTTTTATTTTACATGGATCCAAGTACAGTGTATTGTGCCTAACCCGCACCGTGCTGGGGAGCGTGCGTTTGGATGTGCCTCCTGCAATTTTAGGAAATGAAAGGAACAAAGGGGATAGCTAGAGACGTGCTAGCTAGAGACGTGTGACTGATACCACAGTATTTATCTCGTCGAGACGCGTCTCCCCATATGCAACATCACCAACCTGGGTCACCAAATGATCTTGACCTGAGCTCATATTTTGAACTTGACTTGATCCGGTCACCATAAGTATGGTTCAGATCGTCTTGAAAAGGCAAACACGATGGCGTTAAAATTATTGCCCTATCTTTATTAGGTACAAGGTTATGCATGGGCAACTTTTGGGAAGAAAATGTCAACATGATCTTTTGTTACCTCTGGACTTGGAGCCTAAACTATTGACCTTATAAACAATGGCAGGACACCTAAGCAATATAATTTATGCAAGAGCTTTCGATTGCGTTTCTGGGTTTGTTCCAAGCTATCATAGTTCTAGAGATATTTGGGGTGTATCTCGAGAGAAGTCCTAAACTTCGAAACTTTGACCTTTGATGACCTCTGGTGACCTCAATATTGATCTGAGCAAAAATGTAACAAGCGTAGGAACCTAAGCGTAGGCCTCCCTGCCCCCTTGGGCAGGGAGGCCATGGCCGCCCCACTTTTCGGCTATTTGTTGATAAATTATCCAGATATACCCAACAACAACAAAAAATCGAAAGCAATATATTTCGATAACATAGACACGTATTTTCAGTATAGATTGCGAAAGTGGCGCAACATTCACAAATGACGCATGTTATGTATTGTGTGCTTCGGGGGAGCAATCTGGCACAGTGGAAAGACATTTGCTTTCTGTGCCTGGGACCGGGGTTCAAATTCCTCGGCGGGCCTCTGAAAAATTCATCCCGGACCCATATCTCTCGGAACAAGGTGAGAGTTTCAGTTAGCGCTTTAGTCGCAGGAGGATATGGTGCTTGGTCCACTACATTGTGTGCTTCGAAAGAAGAATATAAGTGAGCTGTAAAAGCTAGGAACTTGGTTTAAATAAGTAGGCATAAAATTAGTATGTACAAATGTAATGATTACCTCATCATTGCTTACACAACTAGGATAATATTATCAGTGGTGAAGGGTTCACTCCCTGGTCCACTAACGCTGCTTTTATCGCATGCTTACATATGAAGCTTCTCGACACAGCGCTACGTTGTTTGACACAACGCTGAATGACAGGACAAAACATCTAATATATTCAGCAGGAGAGTCCTTACAACCAGAGTATGCAGTAAGTGATTTCTCGAAATGGCCTTCAAAACTGCTATCTCAGCGCTAAAAATCTTATGTTGAAAGTGACTGGTTTTGGTATTGACACATGTTGGTACACAGTGACTGGTTTTTGGTATTGACACCCCCTGCAAAAGATCAAGTTTGCAAAATCCCCGCTCGAAAAGATCGATGTCATGGTGTGTCCGTAAAAGTTTTAACACATTTATCACCTCGTAGACATGATCGTTGCTAACAGGATGTACATACGTTTCATTGCCACCGTTTGACCCAACGGGCGTCTCCCCTCCGGCAGGGAATTTTACACGCACGAAAAGTGCCGGAGCGTTCCAGGTCATGAACGACGCGCACGGCAGCATATTGCCTCCAGCTCAAGTCACTGACCTGGTGCTGCGTGAGCGGAGCCGAGCCAACAAAACCGTCACCGTTAGCTGGACCGCGCCGGGAGCCGACCTCAACCAGGGCACAGGTAAAGCTACAGAAGACAGATAAAGCTACATATACAGCTACATATACAGCTACATATACAGCTACATATATAGCTACATATACAGCTACATATACAGCTACATATACAGCTACATATACAGCTACATATACAGCTACATATACAGCTACATATACAGCTACATATACAGCTACATATACAGCTACATATTCAGCTACATATACAGCTACATATACAGCTACATATACAGCTACATATATAGCTACATATACAGCTACATATACAGCTACATATACAGCTACATATACAGCTACATATACAGCTACATATACAGCTACATATACAGCTACATATACAACTACATATACAGCTACATATACAGCTACATATACAGCTACATATACAGCTACATATACAGCTACATATACAGCTACATATACAGCTACATATATAGCTACATATACAGCTACATATACAGCTACATATACAGCTACATATACAGCTACATATACAGCTACATATACAGCTACATATACAGCTACATATACAGCTACATATACAGCTACATATACAGCTACATATACAGCTACATATACAGCTACATATACAGCTACATATACAGCTACATATACAGCTACATATACAGCTACATATACAGCTACATATACAGCTACATATACAGCTACATATACAGCTACATATACAGCTACATATACAGCTACATATACAGCTACATATACAGCTACATATACAGCTACATATACAGCTACATATACAGCTACATATACAGCTACATATACAGCTACATATACAGCTACATATACAGCTACATATACAGCTACAGATAGAGAAACAGAAACAGAAACATATACAGATACAGATACAGATACAGATACAGATACAGATACAGATACCGATACCGATACCGATACAGATACAGAAACAGAAACATATACAGATACAGATACAGATACATATACAGATACAGATACAGATACAGATACAGATACAGATACAGATACAGATACAGATACAGAAACAGATACAGATGCAGATGCAGATGCAGATACAGATACAGATACAGATACAGATACAGATACAGTACAGATACAGATACAGATACAGATACAGATACAGATACAGATACAGATACAGATACAGATACAGATACAGATACAGATACAGATACAGATACAGATACATATACAGATACAGATACAGATACAGATACAGATACAGATACAGATACAGATACAGAAACAGATGCAGATGCAGATACAGATACATATGCATATGCAGATACAATTACAGATACATATACAGATACAGATACAGATACAGATGCAGATACAGAACAGATACAGATACAGATACAGACCGATACATACAGATACATACAGATACCTACAGACAGATACACAGATACACGGCAGAAGCCATGTGGTGCTGGAGACAAACCTCCATCGACGACTTCCAGCCTTGTATCGCTTGCTCTGCGAGGTTTATTAAAGGAAATAGTTCACCTTGATTTTTTTTTTACAAACACGATTTAATTATATTTTTTAATACAATTTCTTTTTATATTGTCAAAAATGGCCTTATATCGCGCCGATTCAGGACAGAAGGCCGTAAATTTGTATTGTTTATCAAAACTATATGTATACTTAGTTTTATTTTTTTCGAAGTTTTCAAGAGTATTAACACGCGCCCTGGAGGGGGGGGGGGGCGAAATCCGCCCACCCCTCCGGTTTTTCCAGGATAGCGCAAAAACGGCGGCGCTTCGCGCCGCCGTTTTTGTATACCTGTTTAGAAATGAACTTCCCGCATTATGTAAAATTCTTGGCCTCAGGTCATCTCAGGTAAGGTCACCAGACCAGGTCACGTGATGACCTCAACTCCAAAATGTTTGCAGTAGTACCACAGCCACAGTTCTATGCCGATCGGTTTCAATCTTGCAGGACTTCATAAGGTCATAGATACCAACAATTTTTTATCTCGGATTTATAACATCGGTGACCTAAGGTTAGGTCAATTTTGTGACCGCCAATACGGTTTTATCAATAACTATCGACATAATGAAGATAGAGAAGAGAAAACGGTACCAATATGTTTGTCTAGTCGAGACACGTCTCCCAATATGCAACATGACCAACTTGGGTCACCAATTGACCTTGACCTGAGGTCAAATTTCTAATTTGGCCTAACCCGTCACCATGAATATGATTCGAAGCGCCTTGACAAGACACACGCGATGGCGTAAGCATTATTGCTTTATCTTTGTTAGGTAAAAGGTTATTTGGGGAGAACAGTTTTGAAAACAAAATCACCTTTTTGACATTCGATGACCTCTGGAGCCTAAACTATTGACCCTAGCTCAAATCTGAGGACACCTATGGCGATTAAATTTTTCAATTGATTTCGATTTATTTTTTCCGATTGCTGCTAAATATCATAGTTCCCGAGATATTTGGGGGTGTTCGAACCGAAGTCTTGAAAACTTGAGAATCTGACCCTTGATGACCTCTGGTGACCTCAATATTGACCTGAAACAAAAAATTAACGAAATACTTTCGAAAGAACTTGTCTCGAGCTATCAGGTCAGGTCTCGCCGTTTCCCGCTTGTCGCTACGTTGCGTGGTTTTCGAGATCATAGGGGAGGGGGGGGGCGAAATCCGCCCCCCCCCCCCCCCCTCCAGGGCGTGTAATTATCAGAGGCCCTCCAGGGCGCGTGTTAAGGTGTAAAAACAAATATTTCAGCGCTCATTGTGGCGCCTTCCTCAGCAGTTCCTCATCTGAGGAACGCGCCACAATGAGCACTGAAATATTTGTTTTTACACCTTAATACTCTTGAAAACTTCGAAAAATATAAAACTAACTGTTATACCTGAGTAAAAGTAACGAACAAAGTATGACCCTAAAGTCTTACTTATATGTATACTCTCTGAGTCAGAGTCCTGACGTCACGCGAATGTAAAAAAATGGTTCAGCCAATCATATTCGAAAGTAGTCACGTAAGGATAGACTCGCATTGGAGATGTGCCAACCGGCGGCCGGCGGTTCGCTTGCTAGCACCAGCTGCAAGCTGATTGGCTGATGGTATAGCCTCTGCCCGGGCTAGAACCAGTACAACATTATTTCGCCAGCACCGCATTCCTTCGCCAAAAAAATATATATTCAGATGGAGAGTCTTTTCAGTCAAGAAAACTTGCAGATAGGAGTTTCCCAACACGGGCTACAAAACTGCTATCTCAAGTTTAAAACTAATGTTAAAGGTGAACTATTTCCTTTAAGCTTCAGTATTCAGTGCACTAGTGTAGTTTAGAATTCGGGGGATTTTCCGATGACTCTACCACTCATTTTGCAACATCACAAAGTGGAACTTGTCCCTATTTCCAGCCACAGAGTATGAGTTTAAAGGAAATAGTTCACCTTCAACATGGGTTTTGAACTGAGATGTCAGTTCTGTAGCCCGTGCTGGGAAACCTCTATCTGCAAGTTTTCTTGACTGAAAAGACTCCCCAGCCGAATATATTTGATTTTTTGTCGAAGGAATGCGGTGCTTGACGAAAGAATGCGGGTGCTATTGGTGTAGCCGGGGAAGAGGCTATACCATCAACCAATCAGCCTATAGCTGGTGCTAGCAAGTGAATTGCCGGCCACCGGTTGGCACTTCTCTAATGCGAGGTCTTCTCTAACGCGACTACTTTGGAATCTGATTGGCTAAGCCATTTTTGTCATTCCGTGACGTCAGATCTCCACTCAGATAGTATGCATATAGTTTTGATAAAATGAATAATGTACGACCTTCTGTCCTGAATCGGCGCGATATATGGCTAATTTGACAATATTGGAATACATTGTATTTCAAAATATAATCAAATCCTGTTGGAAACAATTTCAGAATATTAAATATTTCCTTTAAATGTGTCGAACGTGTCTCTGTTTCCGGTCACCGAATACGAGTTTAAGTGGTCGAGCGTGTCTCTGTTTCCAGCTACTGTGTACGAGTTTAAGTGGTCGAACGTTGTCCCTGTTTCCAGCCACCGAGTACGAGTTTTAAGTGGTCGAACGTGTCCAGCGACCTGTCGCCCTCCCGGTACGCCAGGGTCGGCGTGCTAGGTCAGCAGCAGCCTGGTGCGGCCCCGGCCGCCAACGGCACCCTTCAGACGCTCACCATTGACTTCCGGCCGGACAGGACACGGACAACTTCTTCCTGGCCATGCGCACCAGGGATGAACAGGGTGAGACGGATCACACAACTCACAAGCCTTGATAACAGCTTCAATTGCCCTTCAACATGGAAATAACACAAGAGCTTTGATCCATATTCAATGCTGCCAATCTGTTACAATGGTCCATAGGCCATAGACCAGTGTTCTGAGTTCGTTGCCATGACTCACACCGTTGTGTTCTGACTCTGTACCCATGACTTACACCGTTGTGTTCTTGACTCCGTTTCCATGAACTTACACCGTTGTGTTCTGACTCCGTTGTCATGACTCACACCGTTGTGTTGTGACTCCGTTGTCATGACTCATACCGTTGTATTCTTACTCCGTTGCCATGACTCATACCGTTGGTATTCTGACTCCGTTGCCATGACTCATACCGCTGTATTCTTACTCCGTTGCCATGACTCATACCGTTGTATTCTTACTCCGTTGCCATGACTCATACCGCTGTATTTCTTACTCCGTTGCCATGACTCATACCGTTGTATTCTACTCCGTTGCCATGGCTCATACCGTGTATGCTGACTCCGTTGCCATGACTCACACCGTTGTTCTGACTTCGTCGCCATGACTCATACCGTTGTGTTCTGACTCCGTTGCCATGACTCACACCGTAGTGTTGTGACTCCGTTGCCATGACTCATATCGTTGTGTTCTGACTCTTTCCATGACTCACGCCGTTGTGTGTCTTACTCCGTGTCCATGACTCACACCGTTGTGTTGTGATTCGGCTGCCATGACTCACATTGTTGTGTTTTGTGACTCGGTAGAACACAACTGGAGCGCCGTCTCCAACACGGCCATCCTGTACATGGGCGCCGTGCCGGCATCGGGTGCCACCGGTGCCACTGCGATGGCGCATCTCGCCCGGTGCCATCGCAGGCATCGTCATCGGAGTCCTGGTCGTCGCCGTCGCCGTCATCGTGGCCGCCGTCTTCACCAACAACCGCCGACGGATGAGGATGGAAGGGGCGTGATCGGCCCGCCAACTGTGGCAAGCTGTAAACAACGCTAGTGCCGATACCACTCGAAAGACAGTGCTGGGCTCGCTACTCGTCCGTCGCTGCCGGACATGTCGGGTGGACGACCCTAGCGAGGCCCCGTGTGGCGATTGATCAATGAGAGTTCAGACGTTTGGTCTATGTGATTAATGCCGGTTTTATCATGAGATGAGATGAGAGAGAAAGAGAGAGAGAAGAGAGAGAGAGAGAGAGAGAGAGAGAGAGAGAGAGAGAGAGAGTAGAGAGGAGAGAGAGAGAGAAGAGAGAGAGAGAGAGAGAGAGAGAAGAGAGAGAGAGAGAGAGAGAGAGAGAGAGAGAGAGAGAGAGAGAGAAGAGAGAGAGAGAGAGAGAGAGAGAGAGAGAGAGAGAGAGAGAGAGAGAGAGAGAGAGAGAGAGAGTGAGAGAGAGAGAGAGAGAGAGAGGAGAGAGAGAGAGAGAGAAGAGAGGGAGAGAGAGAGAGAGAGAGAGAGAGAGAGAGAGAGAGAGAGAGAGAGAGAGAGAGAGACGGGGCGTCGGGCGTTAGAGCTATGCTATTTTCTAATACCGTTTTCACGAAGAAATATTGCGTTACGGCGTTAGGGCGTTAGGGCGTTACGGGCGTTAGAGCCATTAGAGTGTTAGAGCGTTTGCGCGTTATGGCGTTAGAATGTTAGGGCGTTGGAGCGTCGGAGCGTTGGAGCGTTGGAGAGGGCGGGAGAGAGCGGGAGAGAATATATATAAATGAGAGGTAGATTCGTACCTACCTATCCAGCACATAGTCTGCCATTCATAATCGACAGTGCTTAGCTATGCTTTGTTGCCACCAGCGCTGCTGAGCGGAGCCCGCCGGTTACTGGCCGGGCCGCTTGCCGGCCGTAGCGGCCGCAGCGGCCACGTGGCGCCCGGGCGAGGCCCGACCTGGGCCCTGGCGGCGGGCGTGCCTGTGATTGGTCGCTGGTGTCCCGGGAGCCGCGGGGCACCGGCGAAGTTATGTCGGGCCGTCGCGCTATGCGTCGGGCACTGTCTCGCGGGGGTCTGGCGCGGACCAGACTCACTCTGTCGTCACGGTAGTTTACACTACCGTGTTTGGTACGGGTGACAATATACCTGGGTGAAGGACTCAAGTGTTGTGCGGTGAGTTGACGGAGGTGACGAGAAGTGACGGACGGATGTGAGATCGGAGCAGCAAACCTTCAAGCACAAGGTGACTGACTGCACCCTCCTTATTTTTCTGGGATCTTGTCACTTTCCACCCTCATCCGGGGTGTGTGAGGGAGGCGGCCTCGGCGTCTCGCCATCGAGACATCGGGGGTTTAACTCGTTTCTCGTGTCTCGCCATCGAGAAGCGGGGGGCGGGGCCTCTTTTCATACAAAAGGGTGCGACCAGTCGGCTTCGGCTACCCCTCGCCATCGAGGCACCGAAGCATCGGTAGATCTGTCGGATCACAGTGCCCTCGCCATCGAGGAGCTGTGATCAGTCAGCGACTGTCGTCTTTTCCTCACCATCCTAGACACTGACCCAGACATCCTACTCTGCCTTCCCCAGTCAGTCACCAAACCACATCAGAGTCGCCAGCGCATGTAACCAGAGGACATCGTGGCGACAATGCTATTTTCTAATAGCCGTTTTCACGAACAAATATTGCGCTTAAAAGTTCTGAAAAGTTTCTGACAAATTTCTGAGAAGTATTTATATGGAAGTCTTAGTATGTTATAACATTCCAAGAAATACATTACTGATGTAGGCGATATTATCACTATTCAATAGTTATGGAAATATGTATTGAGCTCATAACAAGTTTATCAAACAAAATTTTGGTCGTTTTTTAAAGAACATATCCTTTCTGAAAAAGTTCCTGACAAATCTCTGAGAAATTTTGATATATAAATTTTAGTATATTATACATTCCAAGAAATACATTACTGATGTAGGCGATATTATCACTATTCAATAGTTATGGAAATATTAATTGAGGCTCATAACAAGTTTTATGATACAATATTTGCTGTTTTTTAAAGAACATATGCGTCTGTACATATCGACCTACGGTGTCCTGACCAGTGATCGCCACGGGTACCACCAACCAGGCCCGGCCCGCCCAGCCCAGGCCCATGAACACCAAGGCCCAAGCACGGCCCATGCCCGGGCAAATTTATAATATTGAGGCCCAGGACCGTCCGGGCCCCTTCAGATTAAGCATATCTTATTTTCACAAAAATTGCAATTATCCTAGGCAAAATACTAAGTTGAAATTGGCAACAAGAAAAACACTGGCAATGTTGTGTCAGAAATTGCAGGTTCTTAACAAATAATAAGTTGAAATTGACAAAAGAAAACACAGGCAAGCCACAAGCAGGTCATAATTGTGGCTTATGGAGCAACAACTGCTGTGGTTATTTGACTCCCAGGCCATAGGCGTAACCACCTTCCAAAAGTAGGTGGGGACAGAGGCAATTTGAAGAATATTCTTTCCCTGCAACGTCCATAGGCGTAATGTTAAAAACTGGAAATATGTTTACTGGGGACTGATCCCAGTGACTCCATTGGTGGTTACGCGCCTGCTTCCAGGCCCCCAGGGCTGGAATTCTACTTTTTTGTTGAGGAGGTGCATATCTTTGCAAAGGAAGAATACAAAAATAACCTGATGGTAGGCCAAAAACAAGAATTACTGATATACTAATGAATAATGATGAATAAACTACCAAACCAATTTCCCCAGATCAAATGTGCTGACAATTCAAGCTTGGTAGGTACATTAAGCCTATGCACTCATGCAGACAAGCAATGTATACTACCTAAGCACACTATTCTTTTTTCAGGACAACAATTCAGAATACTGCCAGAAAACTGTTACAGTCAGGGGGGTCATAACCAGGGAAATGTGTCTAGGAATAACATTTCAAATCATAAACTGACCTTCATATCATATCATTCAAATGATTTCAATGCTACACAAAACAAAATACCCACCGTGAGATCAATTCAATTGTTCTTGGTGGATTAGGGGCGCGTAACTGATTGGAAATCATCACAATTAACTCACGTGTGTCCGACACAACAAGCAATGACACTGTAGTTCGCTAATCGCTACTATTCTATGAGCGAATGGCAAAACGTCACGGAAACAAGGGGAGCCTAACACAAAAGCTGACAGCCATCCATCTCTCCATGCAGCCAGTCGATTGGTCAAACCGAATAGGGCTTCTGACGTCACAAATGTGATTCAAAAATGTTACGGGAGATAATAGCATCCCAGGCCGTCGCGTCAGGTGTGACTGCGCAGAGCCGCCATTTGCATTTTCAATTGGGGGCTGGTCGCGTTTTTTTTTTGGTAGACAAAGAAGTGCCACATCTAGCGATAAGTGGACGATGTCCAGCATATATTTTTCTGGACATTAAATTGGATTCAAGACGAGCCCATGCTCGAAACTATAGGACCGATCTGAGTCATGTCTGGACCATTCGATCCGGCGTCGTCCAAAACAGTATCTTTCTGAGTTTTTTAATCATTTTGGTTCATTTTAAGTGGACCAAATTTGACCAAAAACACCCAAAACGGTTTTTTGGTGGGTTTGGTCTAATTTGGTCTACTTAGAGTGGACCAATCTGTATAAAATCAAAAACAGCACCGTTTTGGTCACACGCAGCGATCAATGGTGAAGAAATGACCCAGATCGGTGCCATAGTTTCGGAGCATGGGCTCGTCTTTTGAACCCAATTTAATGTCCAGAAAAATATAATCCGATGACCACACCGAATTTCAAAGCAATATCTATGCTCACTTCTTTGTCTATCTAAAAAAATTACGTGACGCGGACGCGACGCGAGAAGGTGCAAAGGGTCTGTTCCAGTGGCGCCTCTAACCTCCTCTAACCTCCTCCAAGTTGCTCCAACTTGCAACGGTATGTTATAGGATAGAACTTGCAAGTTGGAGCAACTTGAAATGACGTAGCCATTGCCCAGTGGCCATAATATCAAAGAGAGTTTTAATCATTAATATGCTCAAAATACAATACTTTTCCATTATGTACGCGAAATGCAACGTAAAATGCAAGCTTTTAGCCATAAATGTAAAAAATGTAAATTGGTGCCAGTTTTGAAACTGCATACGTCATTAAACAAATGTAGCTTTCGAATTAAAAGATGTAACGTTTGAGCTGTGTGAACTAAACCTGTTAGGTGTAACTTACGGACGACGGACGGACGGACGGACCGGACGGTCGACGGACGCACGGACGCACGACGCACGGACCGGCCACGGACCGCACGGACTCGGACGGACGGACGGAACGGACGGACGGACGGACGGACGGAGGGACGGACGGACGGACGGGACGGATGGTTCTGCTTGGCAAAGTAGTAATGTGATGTGGTAAGGTTATGGTCTCTACTGTTGAGTTGATGGTTAGTGTTTACCCGGGGGAGTCCAAAGTCATATGGTAGCATGGGCGTGGCTTTTACTACTAGCCCGTAGGGTCCCATGTTAAATTGCTACTTTTCTAGCTCGATTTTCGAACTGTTCTTCACCGCAAATTAATATTTCAAACCCACAGAAAGAAAGCGGTAACATTTTTATTTCGATTTTTGGGGTCATAATGTCAAGCCTAATCAACGGTGTTCGAGTTATTAACCAAAGTATGGACACTATCTTAACGATATAGTCGAAGGTCGTGGGATCGAATCCAAGGGATGTCAAATAGTTTCATCGTAAAAGTGGCTACATATATCGGCAACATACGGTGCTTTGCACTTCTTTTATTTGGTATAACTCAATGATAGGAATCAGGAAATCTTATATGAAGAAATATGCGGTCATTTTGTATGTACTTAAAGGAAATAGCTCACCATGGAACATTTTTTTTTCTCCAAACATGATTTGATCACGAGCGAGCGGCGAAGGGGCGACGAAGCGCTCGCTTGTCCTCCTTCCGTGGTATATGGGAAAAATCTGAT